>CM023455.1:37941911-38070783 GCA_013339765.2 Haemaphysalis longicornis
CCACTTATTCACCCATGGAAATCAAATTTCTCGACACGCTTATAAATACAGACAAAGCAGAATTTATCACTACCGTGTACAAAAAACCTACCATAGGCAGCAGTATCTGCACTTTGACAGTTGTCATCCGCGCCACTGCAAAACGTGTATTCCATACTCGCAGGCCCACCGATTTAGTAGTAGAATTTGTTCCCGCACCGAGGACTTCGAGGCAAACGCAGAGAACTTGCGCAATGTACTCGCGAAGCAACAATACCCACCACCCATAGTCAACGACGCCATTTGCAAATCGGCCAACCTTGATCACCAAGTGTTGCTGCACCAAAGAAAAAGCACCTAACCAGAAAGGTAGAAGCAACCTAGTTCTGTCATTCGGAGGCAATTTCCCAAACATGAACAAAATTTTGAAAAAGCACTTCAACATGCTACAACAGAGGGAACGGCTTTCGAAAACCTTCCCCCCTCCCCTCGTGTCGTATACAGGCGCCCAAAAATATTAAAGATTAACTTGTGGACGCCAAAACTTAGAGGGCACCCAAAAAAGGTGTCATCCATGCAGAAAGGCACAGGCCGCGTATGTAAACACATGCAGACAACCACGGTGTTAGAAAGCACCAACCCCATTTTCAAACAACTAATTCACGCGACACTCGACTGGGACTCTTCTAATGTGGTGTACCTTCTGGAGTGCGGTGTTTCTGACATTCAATACATTGGCCAGACGGACACGGCATTTCGCATGCGCTTCAACAACCACCTAGCATATGTTCGTGCACTCTAAGATCTACCCGACATAATTATTCCGAAAACCACTCGTTCGATTCCATCAAAGTTACACTTTTACAGAGTGGTTTTCTACTACAAGAGAACGGGAACCACGTGATCTTACATTATTCACAAGTTCAATACCATAAAGGCTGGAATGAATGCTAGCCCAGGCATAATGTTGTCTATACACGCTGTTGAAAATCTGGCTGCGGAATATTGCCCTATCTAAATTGTAAGTCTGTTGTTGTTTAAAAAAGTAATCAAGCTATTCTTATTTTATTTATTCCCTTTTTGGGGTTTCCGCAGAGGCATCACATACCACAAGCAACATGGAGGCGCCCGCCGTCGTTTACTCCAACAAATGACCCGTGCGACTCCCGTGTGCGGGTAGAGGATTAGTTAAGCGCCTTTCTCCGTGTTCATGGTCAAGGACGACCCCTTCGACTGCCATGACAGGGCGGAAGAATAAACCTCAGAATGATGCATGCCGCCCGCCTGTCCTCCAAGTCGGCGAAATTGTGCATGTTTCTAGCCACAGTGCGGAGATCGTACCTACACTCTTAACGAGCCTTCCTATTAATTTGTATTGTTGGCTTCACTGAAACATGTGTGCGGCTGCAACGGCTTCCTGTTCCCGTAATGTCAGTAACCATTACAATTTTGTGCCCCCCAGTGATTGTGAGATCCTCCCTGTTACTGCTTTGCGCTTTCCTTTCTTGAGCAGAACGGCGCCCTTTTGAATCGGGCGGTCCCTGTCACTCTTTCTACAAGCTGACGAATGGTAGAGAACAGCGTTTTGAAATTGTGGTGTACTCTTCTCTCCCTTCTGCATATGTTTGTGTTTTTTTTTGTTTTTTTTTTTTTGTCTCTCTTTCTTGTTTTTGGAAACCTTTACCTCAACTCGCCGACAGTGTGTATTTGTTGTTGGTTTTCTCCCCAAATCTCCCTCTCTCTTTTTTCGGTGTCGTTGGACGATGAGCTTACAAATACGTGCAAGGAAATACGAAATGTTGTCTTGATAAAGCTCGGCATCCGATCGAAGCGTCGACAAGTCGACAAATAAACAGTTTTGTTAGATGCTATACCCATTTTTTACTATTTGTTACGGCAACCTAAGACTCGCAATCTATCTCTCTCTCTCTCTCTCTCTCTCTATATATATATATATATATATATATATATATATATATATATATATATATATATTGTTACGAGAAGACGATGAAGAGGACAATGCAACGTGGCTTTGTCATCCCAGACTCCAACGACGAAGAAGCTTTGTGGGTGCGCGCGGCTTGGCAGCCTTGTAAATAAGCTTTAAATACACCGTTCGACTGTCTCATCGTTCATGTCGCCCTGTCCTGCCGCCACGTAACATTTTGGTGGAGTGTGCGGGTCGGTTCATCGCCACCCTGGTCATCGATTCCCAACGTCCCGGCACAAGCGCACTTGTCGAGGGTAAGCGGACCACGCCGGACAGCCCCAGCCCTTACGTGATCTGAACTCGACGACGTCCCCTGCCCCGTGTCCCCACCCCAGTGACCATCCCATCCAGACCTGCCGTGAACAGACGAGACGAGGCGTGACCAACACAAGATGCCGTGTCCCCAGCCCAGTCATCCGACATGGTTCCGGCTACCTCAGACGTTTCGTCGGTGCCTTGACGAGATCGTCTCGCGGGACCAGGCATCACCGACGACATCAACATCCTATGTGGCGGCAAGGACTTCACTGTACATTGTCATCTCATCTTTCGTCTTCACCACATAACCTACTTCCGCGGTGTCGACCGGGACGGTCGCTTTCAACCGGGGGAGCCATGTTACGAGAAGACGATGAAGAGGACAGTGCAATGTGGCTTTGTCATCCCAGCCTCCAACGACGAAGAAGCTTTGTGGGTGCGCGTGGCTTGGCAGCCGTGTAAATAAGCTGTAAATACACCGTTCGACTGTCTCATCGTTTCATGTCGTCCGGTCCTGCCGCCACGTACAATATATATATATATATATATATACATATATATATATATATATATATATATATATATATATAACATATATATATATATATATATATATATATAACTATATATATAATATTTATGTAAAACTTGGTGACACAATGGAAAACACGAACAAAGTTTTATTGTTTGGAACAATAAAACCTTGTTCAGTGTTTTCCAAGTGTGTGCACCAAGTTTTAACCTATTCTACGGTAGTCCGGAACTATAGTCCGGAATTTATTCCGGTAGTCCGGAAATATAGCGAATCAGAATGGGAAATGAGGGCTCGTTGAAATAAGAAAAATAAGGGTTGGCCGTCAAGAAAATCTGGAGCAGCAAAGGGGAGGATGTGGTAGTTCATTATAACAGATAAAGAATTTGGAAAGACAGAAAGAAAGTGTTGAAAATTGCCCGCCGGGTGGGATCCGAACCCACGACATCCAGAATACCGGTCTGGTGCGATGACCACTACGCTACCGGCGGGGCTATTTTGCCCTCCTCTTTCCGCGGTATTTATGTTAAGGTTTATTTGTTTCCTGTGCTTGGGGGTGCTAGCCAGCGCCACCAGGACTACTCGGGGTGAAGGGGACATTCTTTTAAGAGGGTTTAATAGGGAGCTTAAGAGGATTCAACCCTGGTCGACCACTCTCGATATGTCGTAGACCCTCGAGTCCCGGCCCCGGGATTAAAAAGAAGTTGCCCTTCTCCTCGAAGATCCAGGCTTCTCAAGCCTGGATCGTCGATCGGGTGCTGGCATATACCGATGCACGAAGCAGACAAATATAAGGCAATATTAACCTCCTCAGAAAGCCTTTACGAAATTAATGGGGCACCGTTCGGCCTTCGTAATGTGCCGGTAACAATCGAACAAATGTGAACATTGTGCATCGGGTCCTGAATAAAAAACGTTCCTATACCGTGTAGACGACGTTGCAATCTTTTCGTCCGCATTTTCGGAACATTTTGAACGTCTTGAACGTACGGCAACACAATACTATTACGCGCCATTTCGCTAGTAAGAACATCTAAGTGTTGGGAACGTCGTTTACAAACATGGAATACGCCTGGATCCAGCTAAGACTGCTGCCGTTATTAATTTTCCTCTGCCACTTCAACAAAAAAGATTTGCGAAGCTTTCTTGGTCGTGCATTATACTTCCCACGTTTCATCCGCACATTTTAATAAACACTCGCTTAACCTCTGTATCGGCCTTTACTCGCCAGCGTGCCTTTCCTCTACACGAATGACTGCCCATAAGCTTTTCAGGCGCTAAAAGACGACTCCACAACCAATTCCTTCCAGCGCCATTTTAAAGAGACAGCACCGACGATACTGCACAGCGACGATAGCTGCTGCGGCATTGATTCTGTTTTTCTGCTCCAAGATGCTCAACACCGTGCAAGGGTGTTCGCGTACGCTAGCCACGCCCTGACACCTGCTGAGCAGGATTACACTTTCACCGAGCAAGAATGCTTCGCCATTGTTTGATCAATTCAGAAGTTTCGCCCCCACCTTCACGGCCGTCCTTTTACCATCGTCACAGACCTCCATGCTCTCTGTTGGCCATCAACAATAAAGGCTTTTTCTGGGCGGTTCTGGCCGAAGGTGTTGCGTGTGCAACAGTACAATTTGCTATCCGGTATAGGTCCTGTAAAAGTCAGTGCCCTTCCACTCTGTGACAAACGACGACTTGCGTGCTGGACGCTGTTCACGGAGTGCATGCAACCGAACACTTGTGTTTGTAATTTACTGTTGAGCACACTTCGAAGCAAGTTAGCTGAATGCCACTTGAAAGGGCCAGATTTATTCTAGAGGAAAAACATTAAGTTGTCTGCGTCCCTCCCGCTTCTCATCAATCGGCCTGAATCCACTCTACAACTGAGGAAACCGGCTGGTCGCATTTGGCCGTTAGACGACCTCCTTTGAACCTCCCGTAGCACCATGGACATGTCATCAGTAAGGCCATGAAACATATAGCTACTGTAGAAACTTTCGATGAAGACAAAGCTGAAGCTCGCACCGAGCTCAGCACGACGCATAGATGAAGACGATGAAGACGACTAGGCGAGGCGACAAGATGACTGTGCATTTAACGGTTCTCTTTAAATAGTGTGAATATATTTGCTTTCTACAGACAACGACCTCCTTCCTTGCCTCCCTGGACGTCATTTCACATGATGCCGAAACCCGGGACGTCAAGGGACACGACGAGGTGAGCCATGGAGCGGAAATCAACTCTTCGACCGCATTGCTCACTTCCCTTCCTCAGTTCCCTTCCCGCGTCGTAGGCACCTTTTTGTCTGCGTGACACACCAACCAAATCCGCTAGACCGCAGAGGACACTGGACTGGAAAGTTCGCATTGGGGCGGTGGACCTACATTTATAAACATCGTATTAGGACAACAGACATGTCATGGGGGAGGGCATAAAACCAGCATCTTGCGTGCACACGCCCTCCGCCGCTTCCCTCCTCTTCCAACTCGTTACTGATAAACGGAGAAACAGTCATGGGCGCCTGCTGAAAGCGAATGGAACCGCCAAAAGTGTCTCTCTGAACGCCCTGCAAGCTGAACAAGAAATACTGTCTCACGTAGACGTTGCTGTTCATCCGGCAGAGATTCTCAGCTGTTCGGCGAGCTGGAACTTGAAGTGGCAACGGTGACGGTGCCAGTGGCCTTCCGTTCACGAGTACGGATTTGTGGGCGACTTGGTGTTGCATTGCAGAAAAATTCACAGCTCATGCGGACAAGTGCAAGAAACGAGGCACCGCGGAGCGCAACTTTCAACTGGAGCAGAACTGACCGTTTCGTAGGAAGCGCTACATTGAACTTCAGAGTTGAAAGTAGCGCTACATGGTGTCTCTCCTTTCTTGTCCTGGTCCGCATGCGCTATGAATTATAGGGTTTTTGTTGTTTTCGCACCCATTCGTGCTTCTGTTCCGTCAGACGCTCCTTCGACTCCGGCTGTTCTCCATCCGAGCGAATAACATACCGCTGTCCATAGGGAGTTAAAATCTGGAGGGGCTAAAGCATGATTCTAGAGTACAAACATGCGGCTGTCTGTTCCCGTCCCGCGTCGTAGGCATCTCACTGTCTGAGTAGCCCACCAGCCCAAACCCGAACCGTTGACCGGAAAGCTGACAGTTCGTATTGAGCTGAGAGATTCCACGTTTAACATACCCGCCAGCACAACGCACATGTCATCGGTAGTGGCAATGAGACAAGCTCTACATGCACGCCCATGTGCTTCCACCGCGAACCAGTGCTCTCGCCAACCGCAACCGGTGATGGGCTCGTGCTTGGGGGCGACATGTATACCCGTGGGCGACAATGCCACGCGGAAAGCCTTCCATACCGAGAAAGAAACATGGCGCCACGTCAGCGTTCAAAGCCAGCCAGTCGTTCTGGTAACGCCTGATCAGGGCGCTACCGCCCTTATCAGGCGATTGCGCGGCTCGTAAAAGAGACATCGGTGGTGCCATAGAGTTTCTTAGTAAGTATACTAGGGAGGAAACTGCGCCTCATAAGCCATGTCGTCATGGGGGTTCATGGGAAGACATCCTTTTTGACTTGGGCTTGGCATGACACCTGGATTCTTAAGCGGTTTTGGGGATTTGCTTTCTTCACTATGAATTCACATATTTACGAGCTACAAAGAAGCTGAAATCCTCCCATTTCGGTGGTAGCCGTCTTCAGTGAAACAGCAGGCAATGCGTGATCGCACCTCACGTTGCTCATGCCGCAATCGAAGGACGTATGTCTAAGCGGGTAATATTCCGCCGCGAAATTTGTAGCCGACGAAAAGAAGAAACAAAACCTACTTCGACGAAGACAAGATACGACAGATACGGGCGCTTGATGCGTCCTATCTTGTCATCGTTCACGACTGTTTTACGCCACGTTATCATTTTTCTTGTTATACTAGCTGGCGGTCGCGGTTCACCGGCTCACCACGAAGGCAACGTTCTCATAGGCACGCTCAAAAAACTTTCGAAACTCTTC
The DNA here is from genome assembly GCA_013339765.2 of Haemaphysalis longicornis. Taxonomy (NCBI): domain Eukaryota; kingdom Metazoa; phylum Arthropoda; class Arachnida; order Ixodida; family Ixodidae; genus Haemaphysalis; species Haemaphysalis longicornis. The sequence goes on from CM023455.1 coordinate 37,948,684, forward strand.
AAACAACTTACTTTTTGAAATAAAGGTAAAATTAATAAAATACATTATCTAATGATTTACCCCCAAATAATAACGTTGTTCGTAACTACAACCTTGGCCTGCGGAATAGCAGGCACAACCGTTCCGGCAGAAATACGCTTTACTTCTTTCTTTCTTAGTTTTAAAACAGCCTGTTTTTATTTTCTACTTTCATAATTGCACACTATTCTTCGCGTTTTTGTGGCACTTTGTTTAAATTTGCGGTCACTAAAACGTTTCAATCCAAGCCAATGATGAAACTAGGGCGAGTGCGATGTGTAAAGGCGGTCCATGAGACACAGACGACCTTGATCTGAGCCGCATAGACGCTAGCGCCAGATTCTTCTCTAGTGTATACTGTAAGAAACTGTATGGGTGGTGCCGAGGGGAATGACAGTTGTGAAAGCGGTGCCGCTCGCTGGTGGTGAGGAGTAGCGCCGCAGCGGCACCGACTAAATTTGTTTCACCGTAATGAAAACAGGGGGTAGGGGGACTAGATATACACTGCTTCGCAGTGAAAAGCCTACTGCGGACACTTCCCATACGTGCAGGGAAATGAGGTTTTCGGCAACCTTGGGCGAAAAAAAGAAAGTGATGACCAGTGCATTGGTTCCCCGGCTTTCAGTAATGGCACTTGTAAAATTTAACAGATCAGGAGCAGGTCTTGCAAGCAGAACGGCATGTGAGTCGCCTTCATGAAATCATTAAAGACTTGTAAGGCTTTAGCTTTAGCTAGACAGGTGCTACACAACAGTGAGCAATTTCGGAAGGCTGTAGATTGTTTATGGCGTGAAACGTTCACTTTGAAACTGCCTTTTGTCTAGTGTAGTCTATTTATTTCATGTTAATTGTGATATTTTGCCTTTTCTACGATATATTAAGGACGTACCTGTAGCACTACATACTGTCTCAGCATCGCGCGAGGAGCATGGCTGGCACGGCTGTAATCTCGCGCGGCACACCCTCCTGTATCGACATGACGTAAGGTCTGTCTACTTCCAACCCAAGTACATTTAGTGGTCAGTATGGTGGGAGAGTTTCAGAGAAATTGAAAGCGCGCTTTTTTTAATATGGGGCTATACCTAAGAGTTTTGCCGTTTTTTCCTAAATCTGTAGTGTTAATACTGGGTGCACATTTGTGGTTGTGCTGCCAACGTAGACATTATAAACGCCTTTTTTCAGGTGCATTCTCACTTATTCTATCCGCAAAGTGTTTAAGTGCCGTTTATACCAAACATATGTGTTTGCAAACCTGAAGGATGTGCCTATCACTACAGTACGTCGTTGAGACCCTGGCGGCTAGGGCTCCTCCCTCGCGCAGTACGCGCTCCAGGAACAAAGTGATGCAGCGTTTTTGATAATAATGCAACTAACTAACTAACTAACGTCTAACATCCGGTTAGAATTCGAGTAAAAACAAAGATGTGTTTCATTATTAGCTCGTGAAATGTGTTGTTCAGTGTTTTCTTCGAACTGCCGTGCCTGTTGCATCCCACCCGTAAGGTACACAATTCAAATATTCCGTGTGCATATGAAAACCTGTCAGAAAACTTACCCATGGTGGACACGTGACCAAAATCTGAAGGTTGCAACATTTGTGTTTTTTGTAATATTTAGGCTCAAATTTAGAGCGAAATTGAGCTCTGAGCCAAATTTGACATTTTATGGGGAAGAGTGGGTGTATCTGACAGCAGCGAACCTTTTTTAGATAATATACAGCAAAAGTAAATTGTGCATAAAATATGACAATTGCCCCACATAAATATTTGCGTACCTAGATGTCGCTATGTATGGCCGAAGGGTCCACCTTGCCGCCTTCAAAACTTTTAAATGCGAAGCATCTCATGATGATGATGATGATTCCTATTGGTTTCCCCTTTGAAGCGGGGTGATGACATGTCATCTTACCAAAAAAGACTAATATAACCATATTTTACACTCTTCTAAGTTCGGGCTCATGCTCGGGGCAGTCTCCCTCCCTCCTTCGTTGTCGTCGTCCGCCGTCCGCACTTTACTGCGCATGCGCGTCTTTTCAGCCCCGTCAGCGTTTGGGCTGACGTCAGCGCAGTCCACTATAAAAGAAATAGTTAGACGGTACCTGGTTTTCATCCCACTACTGTCTGGCCGCAACGGGAGGTACGTGGCGCTCTTCCCACTGCGCTAAGTTCGGGCTCTGTGGCCTTGCGCTACAAACCGAGACGGTATCATGCGCTACGAACGCGCCTTATGTCCTTCACTCATTCAAACTACATCAAGAAGCTACTGATGCAACGAAGGCACGCGTAGCTGACCGTCAACTGAAACGACGAACTGAAAACTAATGGGAACTTCAGTCGACCCCATGGCTGCTTCGCATACTACTCAGGGTTCCCCTACGGGACGATGGTGTTTTTTTACGGTTAGAGAAGACTTTCGGTGAAAAAATTTTTAATCTCTACATTGGAACATTCAGGGAATGATGTTAAAATTTTCAAGCCGATTGAAGAAGTCGACGAGCTAGACTTCGTTCGATATTTTCTGAAATCACCCTATATATAAATCAAAGATGCAGTCCTCGTTGCCATTGGTGTTTTGTCGCGCCCAACAAGGTAATTGTCATTTTTTGTGATACAGGAATAAAGAAATAAGTGTCGAGAAAACTCCCCTGTAATCTGAAGCGTGCATGAACCGAAGACCTCGGCATAACGTTAAGCTGACGTCGTTGGTTAGATTCCCGGTTAGTAACCTCTTCAGTAAATAGAATAACATCGCAAAGTAAGCTTGTAGTATCAGTAGTTTCATCTGATCTGATGTCGCTTGCATGCAGCCTGGTGAAGAATAGTTTTGCTACCTTTATCATCTCGTCTATGTTGTGCATAAAGTTACCCTGCTCGCCTCTCCGTGTGCACGTTCTGTCTTTGCCGAAGGCGAGCGTCCTGTTAGCTCCTTTCAAACTTGCTTCTATTTCTAGCGCTTTCGTCATCACTGCCGTGGTATATGTACAAATGTCGCTTTTATTACTTCTGTTTATCAATTTAAACAGCTCTGCTAACTCAACTGAATTCACGCTACTTCAACCTGTCATATTCTTACGTTTCGCAGTTCCTTCCTCGGTTCTCTTAGTTTGCTTTCCAGCATTTTTTCTATATTCTACTTCTCCGATAGCTGCTGTAAATTCTTTTATTCCTGGGGTTAGATCGTCACTGGCCCTGTCTACACTAGCCCTATTCTCCTCGTTTGTAATCGCAAATTCGTTTTCAAGAGTTATATCAAAGTGCTCTGTCTTGGCTCTCATTGACGTCACGCTTTGATTTTCACGAGTTTTCTTTGTTATTTATCCTTACCTTGCCTCTAACCGTCCTAAGATCTCTGCTACAAATCGTACTTAGCCCATCTAGATTTTGCACAATTCTTGTTTCTACAATCGACACTTTTCCGTGTCGATTGTCTATTCTTTTTTTGTGGAAGAATCTGTTTATAAACCGGATGGTATTTTTTTCCGCCAATCCCATGAGTGCATCTCCTCGCCCGAAAGGCGTAAATATTCATTACTATCAAAACTGATCGAGTACAACCATTAGCCGTTTGATTTGTTTTGAAATTACACTAGGCAAGCAGTGTTGTCACTGTTCTCCAAAGAGCCCAACTTAAATGCCCTTCTGAAGTAAATGAGTTAATAATGTTAATTCTTGTATTCTTTTTACCAGTCTTTTCATACTTTTACGGCGTTTCACAAGAAATAACGATAAAGGACAATTCCAATACCCAAAGGCACAAAAATGTTCTCCCAAATGTTCTTTTGTCATGAATCGCACTAGAGAACAACCTACCATCAATCACTATCAATAGAGCCTCCGATTGAAGTTGATGGAGAAATTGATTTTGTACAGTGTTCTACCTATACCATTGAAAGTATGAGCCGTGCATACCGATTTTATTGCGAATTTGCCATGACGTATATTTCGGCTTAAGTAGAGTTTGTGGCCTTTGAAGTGTACTTGGTGGTAATAACGGTTTTGCACTTCCCTTGGGCCTAATTTTACTTTGGTCGTTGTTAGTTTTCTTTTTGTATTTGTGTGCGGAATGAGGTTAGGTTTAATTTTGCTGTAACTCGTACACACCTTTTCTACTTGGAATGAGAAGGTCAGCAGTATATTAAAAATATAATGCAAAAATATGAGGGGAAACTTCGTTTTTAGTACTCACGTATTATCAGCAATCCAAACAAACATTCGAACTGTCAAGCCTGTATAGTGTGGCTCATGAAGTTTCCCCCCAGAGTATATAGAAATAGGATTGCAACTTCCATCCTGAAAACGTTTTTTTCGTTAGAACACGCTGTAATTGTTTTTAAAAAATTTAGGCAGCGAACAACAAAAAGAGAATATGCAGCGGGATTTCTTTATGGTGTCATGAAGGCAAATACGACGCAGTTGTCTTGGTGGAAAGAAATAAATTTATTAGAGCGGACTTGTGCTCCCCTAACAACTCAGGGTTACGCAGGCGGTAAAGCGGCAGTCAAGAAAGTGACGTTTGCGGGCGAGTGCGGCGAATCGAATGCCACGGCGTCAGCTCCGCGGGCATTTTTTCCTTCGGTGCGGGACGCTGTACACAAAAGAATAGTATTCTAGACTAGTGGCGTTACGGAGAAACGTTCTCACCATCAAATGAGATACTCGTGCGGCTTCAGAAAGAAAAAAATGGAACATGGGCTTCACTTGGGACACACAACACAGCCCGGCGAAGCTAGGCGACAAAAGCAAAACATAAACAAACCAACCTAGTGCGTGGTTTGCGGCAATACCCATCTTTACTTATAGAGAAATGCCCGACTAACGTACTGAATTACTCACTCACTGACTCACTCACTCATCAACGCTGAGACAAAACTACTAAGCCTTAGACTTGAAATATCTGGTGTACCTTTGTCATGCCGTAGGGGATAACTAAGGCAGGATTTTTTTTAATTGGGCTGTTAACCAATTGAAAGAGGTAAATTGTGTTTTAGTAAATGCGTTATATCTTGCCCACCCGTTCAGGTATCGAAGCAATTTTCGGTGATACACGTAGCCCTTGAGAATATATAAAAAGTGGTTTTAGTGTTTTGCCTTAAGCAACATTATTTGGGCGATTCTGGATTTTGGAAAAAAATTGTTTTCCTAAATATCCTCTGTAAAGGTTTCGGTGATTCATTTATTAAATTGTTTTTTTAATAAATGTTACTCCTACGAATGCACGAAACCAATGTTTTAACTTCGCCCTTTGACGCCCGTAAAAGGACGAAACAAATTTAAATGATACGCCTATCTACAAGAAAATGCCCTACCGGTGATATCGAAGACTAGCCAAACCACTTCAAAATTAATGCGTTTATTGTGCTTATCGTGTAGTATCTTAATATTTCTGAATTTTTTTTATTTGCACCTTGGAGAGAGCGAAAAGCCATGAATTTTTTTCGGTTATTTATTTGCTATGGCTATCCAATTCAATCTCATTTATTCAACTGGTTTACGCTGATATTGGTAATTTACTTAGGTATCTATAAACTTTGTTCTGAAACGTTCTTCCATACATCTACCTAATAGGGACATAACATCTTCCATAACATCTAAGTAATACTTCCATCGTGTCAGACCAACTAGCCCGTCAGAATGCTCTGGTGGACAATAAAGATTTCGGGAAAACTTCTTGATTTTACACGTTCTTCAATAAGTCTAAAACCCATTGATATATCAAAGTGTTTGATGTTTCTGAATGGTGCCCATACAATTGTCCAAACATCTGTGTGAAGATTTTCTCTTAGCCCCCGTGCCAAGGTGCGGGATGGAACATTTAACTTACAGCTTTCTGAACTTGGAATCCCGTCCAGTTTTCCCGCGTTCTTATACCCCTCGCCCACTGAGCTACCCGCCTTCCCGTAGCAGCCCATGTTACCTATGCCTATCGAGTGAAGCGCCAACTGACTGGCTGACTGAGTAACTGAATCAATGACTCCCTGACTCACTGAATCACTGAAGCGTCAACGCCGAACCAATACTGTTAGGCCTACAGGGTTGAAAATTCGGGAGTAGATTTGTGTCTTGGCGTAAGGGCTCACTAGGGCGCAATTTCCCGAAGTTAAGCTCCTACTGCCGGAAACCGGTAATTGTGTATTCGTAAGTACGAGATTATCTTGCTGTCCCGTTAACACGTTTAAGTTCTTTTTTGCTGATATATGTAGCCCTTAAAACTCCCTAAAAATCAGTTTAAGGGGTTTGCTCTAACCAACACTATTTCGGGGATTCTTCATTTTGTAACAGAATGGGTGTTCTCAAAGGTCCTCCAGTTAATGTTTCACTGAGTTCTTTAAGAAATCGGTTTTTGCTAATAAATGTTAGTAATACAAATGCACAAAAACTAAGTTTAAGGATTTTCCCTTGCGACGCCAGCCAATGGGCGGAAAAGGTTTTTGAAATGACCCCCTAACGAGGCGAAAATGCCTAACATGTGATACCAACCCATATTCAAACTGCTGATTCAAACAGATTCAATGTTCATGGGCACATTGTGATCATGATGTTGGAGCTCAATATTTGCGAATTCTTTAAAAATACAGCAACGAGATTGGCGGTGAGATGTTTGGGTGGCGCCCTCTGGCTGTGACGTCGGCTTAGGTACTCGCGCCGCTGTCGTCTGCTACGCTCCGCTTGTGAGGGGCAGCAGTGCCTGCGCTAGAAATCGCCCGCTTTGATGGTTTAATGTATTAAAAAGCCTATTTTTAGTAATTCAGTTATTTGTGTCAGCTTCTGACACATCTGAACAATTTCAAGCTGTTACCCCAAGTTTGCAATACACGAAAGGAGAGAGAACAAAGAGCATCGGTCAGAAGATCGTGTGTAACTCGTCCTTTCTAGCTTATTCACGAGGTTCCGTGCTCAGAGTTTCTCGATAAGTATTCAAAATGCGAGGCTTCTTTCAGTATTTCTGAGATGTTCTTACGAATACTAAGAGTCGAATGCTACGTGCCAAGCAGCGGGCCCCTACACGCGCATCGCACAGCAGGAAATAAAACTGCTGTCTTCTATTTCTTTCGTTGTTCTTGACTTGTATAAGATGAATGTTTCTTGTTTTTTTTTTTGTGCCCAACGCATTAATTTTTCTGCACCGTCACAAACATCTTATTAGTAGGTTTGGGGATGTTTGGGAGGCTCACAAAGATATAGTGTGGATATTTTCTTCAGGCTGTATGGCATACGTTCCCTTCTTCACAAATTGGCTTTCGTCATGGCTGCATGCAAGAATGTGCAGCGTGCGTTGTTTATTCACAAGCAAATACAAGAGGGTTTGTGCTACACCACCGCGATCGCGCCCCAGACAACGTTGTCCGGAGTACTCGATGGCGGCTTTTGTGCTCCGAATTTCTATTGTAACCATCGTTATCATAACGAACTGGCTCTCAACCCGAACAATTATGACATGATTACGGTGTTAAAGGCTTTATACACTCGCTAACGAACGTAATAAGTAGTATACGTGCGTATTTTACAAGAATCGAAACCGATTAATATTTCCAAGCAGCTCTTAATTGTTTTCCAACCCTTCCAGGCGTAAAGAAAAATCCTGGTCTGCTTGGGATGGCGTTCTATGAATTAAAAAAAATTACTCTTATTCTCTTGTCTTGGACTGAGGACCCGGCCCACTAATCAGCTCGACTTTACTATTAAAAAAATTTTTCTCCTCCCACCACCTCCTTCTCCTCCTCCGCCTCCTCAATGCAGTTTTCCTATAACGCATATCTGACTACTGGGGCGATATGGCTGTGAGAAATGAAACCGAAATATCACCCAGGTCTGAACAAACATAGTGTTACTGTATCTTTACCGTAGACGTGACTCGCTCAATAAACCTCCATTTTGCTCAATAAACCTCCATACTGGTTAGAAGCTTTAGGAAATTGATATTTGCTGGTACGTGAAGATTAAAACGAGCTGAATATTGTTTTGTGTAACGAAATCTAACTTCACGCCTATTGGATAGTTATGCACACAGTACGTTATTCGGTATTCACCCCAAATAACTCAACCTACATTTTTTGAGCGGGAAAGCGCCGCCCATATATAGTGCATGTCGGCATACTTTCATGCCATGACAACGTAAAGTGATGTGATATAATACTTTCGAGCGTTCGGAAAGGTTGCAAAAACTGTTTTACCTTACAAATGATTACCGGGAATCGTAATTCCTTCTGCCAAATCCGACAGCCCCGAAGGCCTGGAATTTGTTTTGGTCTTCTATTTTCGCTGTTGTCGGTTACTATCAGCTGGCTGTTCACTTTGTTCGAAAGATTGCTGAATACAGAAGCTGACGCCCAGCTCCGACTCTTCACGCTCCGCACCGGTCCGGCTTCGCAAGGAATGAGGAATGGGGCGACGCTGGCAATGTTTCTTCCATAGCGGTATCCAAAACTATACTTCAACTCACGCCTTGAGCTAGTGTATGCGATTTTAAGTCTTTTATTATGATAAAAATTTACGCACACGCGAAATCTGGTGCGGAGAAGCATCAGACGTGAACCGAGCGCAAAGAAACAGCACGGAGAGCGAGCCCGACTGAAGCAGACGACAAATGCGAGAATCCCTAAGCTGACGTCACGGAGGCGCGCTTCGCAGCGCCGCCCGTGGTCGCGCTCACCGCCAATAGGGAAAGGGATAAAATTATTTTTCAGGCGTTTTCTAATCGCAGGTCATTAGGGATATTGAGCTGTCTTTTTGCATATATCGTAAATGCACTCACGTGTCTAAGCACCGCTTTAAAATATTGTTTTCATAACGCCCACAAGATAGGGAGAATCAGGTTTTCGGGAAAACTGCGTGTGTTTTTAGTCATTACTCCAAACTGACATCTGCTCCTTGATATATCCAATTCGTTATTGTATGCAGCAACATCGTCGTGTGCGGATTCGGCAACGCCACCCCGTCCACCGCCAACAGATGACCTGTCGACTCATACCGACCCTCTGACGACGGTAGTGCGCCGCGAAATAGAGGCCATGGCTCCAGCTATCGCGCATCAATACGGCCATGCCCGAAATGCCCCGACTGTAGCACTCATCCAGGCAGTCGTGCGTGAAGAAGTTGCAACCTGGGAATTCATCCTGTGTGTGCTCTGACGTGCTCGCACACGCCCGCAAGCTCCTCCACTTCCTTTTCACGGAGCGGAGTGCCCAGCCGTTACGACGCCCCACCCCGTTACCGCCGCCGCAGCTCTACGGAATGCGCACCGCTGACAACCGGCCAATCTGCTTCAATTGTTCTCCCACTGATCATGTGTCTCGCTACTGCTGTTACCGCTGGTCGTCGCCGCCGCAGCCAAGGTTTCCTGATACAAGCTACTCCAGCGACAGGACCCACCAATTCATGCCTGGTACCAGCAGCGTGATGTTTCCGGCAGTTCTCTAATCACCCGTTTTGCCCGCTCCTCGTCCCCACAACGTCGCCAGTCTCGTTCGCCCCAACCCCGCTGCCCTTCCTCGCCTGCTTCTTACGCCGCTATCTCCCCGGGAAACTAGCTCATGCAGCTCCCGGAGGTGAGGCTGCATTTCGGACTGGCCTGAAAAACTTCCCTTCCCTAATACGACGAAACACAATCTCATGGAAATTGATATTGACAGTATTCCTCTGGACGCCTCTGAAGACACATGTGCAAACATTTTGGTCATTAGCTCGCACCTTCACCACCACCTACACAAAGTTACGACGCCTGCTGCGTCCAACGTTGTACGAGTCTCCGACGGCCGGTCATCGACCGTAGGAGGTCTCTGCACAGCTCGAGTTGTCGTCGCAGGACACAAATTTCCAGTCCTATTCACTGTCCTGGACGCTTGCCCTCATGACATTATTTTTGGTAGCGATTTTCTTTTTGGTCACGCCGCCCTCAGACGGCGTCTCTGGTATCCTTAGTCTTGACCGGCCCATCGGTCCTCTTAGTGAAACTGAACCTTATCACCGTTTATGCTCTGCCGCACACCTCCGATTAGCTACAAAAGCCATAACCTACGTCCCTTGGTCTTGGTGTCCACTGTCGCCGTACGGCGAGTACCAATTTTTGCCCTTCGTACTATGTTCTACGACAAAATGTGGCGCTTCCTCATACAGTCGTCACGGTCGCACAAAATCAAATAGGCTTGCCGTTCTTGAATATTGGTCCTTACTACCAAGTGCTTCCACAGGGAATGTGACTGGCCACTGTTTGTCCCCTCGATGGATGCCAACGCTCTTCTGTGTCCACTGATTTCTCTCCAAGTGCTCCCTACAGTCCGAAAGATCATCCGCCGACATCCAATGAATTTACAAGGATGATGTCGTCGGATCTTTCCGCCTCACATGCTCTCCAACTGCACGAGCTTCTGGCATCCCATCGGGACATCTTTGATTCGGACGACCGTCCGTTAGGCAAGGTTTCGGAGGTAACGCATCGCATTAACACCGGCGATGCGGGCCCTATACACCGGCGACCATATCGGATGTTTCATACGGAACGAGCAATCATCGAAAACCATGTAGAGAAAATGCTCAACAAGGACGTCATTGAAGGTTCTTCGAGTCCGTGGGCATCACCAGTCGTCTTTGTGCAAAAGAAAGATGGTTTGTGGCGCTTCTGCATTGACTACCGGCATTTGAATAAAATCGCTAAGAAGGACGTTTACCAGCCCCCTCGTATAGATGATGCCCTCGATTGCCGCCACGGTGCGTCGTATTTCTCGTCTATCGACCTATGATCTGGGTATTGGCAGATTGCTCTTGACGCCATGGGGCCGCGAAAAGACCCTTTCGTGACACCGGATGGCTTGGTCATGCCGTTCGGTCTTTGTAATGCACCTACGACATTCGAAAGGATGATCGACTCACTCTTGCGTGGTTTCAAGTGGTCGACGTGCATCTGCTACTTGGGTGACGCCATCGTGTTTGCCCCAACATTCGAGACACACCTCGAACGTCTTACGGACATCCTGGCGGTCTTCCGCCGTGCCAGCCTCAAGCTAATCCCGTCCAAATGCCATTTCGGCGGCCAACAACTGAAGATCCTGGGACATGTAGTTGACACTGATAATTGACACTGATGGTGTGCGACCTGACCCTGACAAGGTGCACGCCGTCAAAGAGTTTCCTTTACCTCGATCTGCGAAGGACGTTCGCAGCTTTGTTGGCCTATCTTTTAACTTCTGCCGCTTCATCGAGAACTTTGCTGACATAGCCCGGCCGCTCACGGATCTTGTGAAGACCGATACCTCATTTTCGTGAGGCGCCGCGCAAGCCATGGCTTTTCCTCTCTCATTGACCGTCTGACCCGGTGTGTTGTCCGATTTTGGCCCCTTTCGATGATACAGCTTCGAAAAAAGTTCGTACTGATAAAAGTGGCCATGACATAGGAGCGGTATTGGTCAGAAGGCCGGTCGCACCAGAGTGATAGCGTATGCCAGTCGCCTTTTAAGCCCTGCTGAGCACAACTATTCTATCAATGAGCGTGAATGCCTCGCCGTTGTACGGGCTGTAAGCAAGTTCCGTATGTACTTGTACACACATCATTGGCTGTAGTTACGGATCACCATGCGTTATGCTCGCTTTCCACTCTCAAGGACCCCCCAGAGGACTGGGTCGTTGGGCATTACGGCTACAGGATACGACTATTCGGTCGTCTACAAGTCTGGTCGAATGCACAGGGACGCGGACTGGCTGTCTCGTCACCCTCCTCACCCTCCTCACTCGCCTCCTCACTCTCGCGACAATGACCCCGCCGTATTCGCTCTGTCGGACGTGCTCAATATTGCTGACCATCAGCGCCGTGATCCGTCGTTTTGCAAGATCATCGAACGTTTCAGATCCGAGCCGGCCGATCCTTCTACACGTGCATTTACTCTACGTTATGGCGTCTTGTTCCGCCGAAATTTCCGCGAAAACGGGCCTCACGAGCTACTCTCTCTTTCTCAGCATCTCCTCTCTGACGCTGACATCGTCCGCGAGCTTCACAACGCACCTACAGCTGGGCACATTAGCGTGGCTTGGACTTGCGACCACGTACGTCGGCGCTTTTACTGGCCGGGCCTTTAGCGGTTCCGTTGAGGCCCATACGTGACGGTTTGTGACCTCTGCCAACGCCGCAAAACGCCTCGTTTCCTTCCAGCCGGCACCCTTCAACCAATCGACGTCCCTGAAGAACCATTCTTCCGGTCGGATTGGACCTTCTTAATCCTTTCCCCTTGTCCAGGTCGGAAAACAAGTGGATTACGGTCGCCACCGATTATACAACGCGTTACGCTATCACACGTGCCCTCCCCACCAGCTGTGGCACAGACGTAGCCGACCTCCACCTACATGATGTAATCTTGCACCACAGGGCTCCTCGTCAACTGCTTACAGACCGCGGGCGGTACTTCTTGTCTCAAGTTATTGATGACCTCCTTTCGTCTCCTGCCCGTACCAAGCATCGACCCTTACCACCGCCTATCACCCACAGACAAAGGGACTTACTGAACGCTTCAACAAGACGCAAACCGATATGCTGGCCATGTACTTATCCGCCGACCATCGTGAATGGGACGTACCACTACCTTACGTTACCTTAGCTTATAATTCTTCTCACCTCGACACTGCTGGCTACTCTCCTTTCTTTCTTCTTTTGGACGCGACCCTGCCTTGCCATTGGACACCGTATTGCGTAACTCGGGGACTTCGACAACCGAATGTGCACGAGACGCGGCAGCGCACGCTGATTTGGCCCGACCGGTTGCCCGCACAAGGACACCACAAACAGCCCAGAAAGCCCATCGTGATTTGTACTGCACCCCTGGTACTTTAGTACTCCTGTGGACCCCATCGCGCCACCTCGGCCTGTCTGAAAAAAGCATTGTTGTCTCACGGGCCCTTACCGCATCCTACGCATGGTAACTCCCGTGACCTGGGAAATTTGCCCCTCACGCTTTCGCCGTCTGCTCATTCGACGTCCCCACTTGTGCACGCCTCCCGTCTGAAGCCCTACCATTACGCGAACCAATCTGCCTGTAAACTTGTTCTGTCCTTTGCACCAGGCCGGTGCTCTCGCCGCCGGAGGCGATGTCACGGGCTCTTGCACTTTGGCAAAGGAAAGAACTTCAATGAAGGAGCGAAGATTATCTAGGTGTTCAGTTATGGCCAACCTTTCCGCCAGGGATACGCGCCACCGCCAAGCTGGTGCATAGCCTTGAAAAGAGAGACGACGACGTTGAGAGCCTCGCGGACGTGCGCGCTGTTCCTTGGAAATTGGAGCTGCCTTAGCTACCGGCTTATATTTGCCTGTGAATACATTTTATTACAAACAGTGCTTTCATTGCCACGTCACAATATGACTCGTTCAATTTGCGCACGAGGCCCCTTCGATTGGGGTTTCCAGGCTATTGTAGTGAAGACAGCCTGGCGATAGTAGTAAAGATTGGACTGCGCCCCGCGTGAGCAGCTTGTTATGTGCAGTGCCTATTTCTGATAGCATTTATTAGATTTCGTCCACTGCCAATATTGTTCAGCAAAGTGGCCGCGAATAAATCCGGCCAACTAATTGGCCTCTACGTACTACGGAAAGAAAGAAACATTGTTGCTAGCCGCACGAGAACATTCGTGTGCAAGACATATACGTCAGGGTTTTTGCACAGTCACTTACCGCAAAGTTGAAATGGTAGCCCCTGTTTTGAGCAAGCAGCGTACGGAAATTGTTCAGGTCTGCAGGAAAGTCTTCCAACATCTTCAAACCGACTGAGTTCTCCCTTTAAAAACTAACAGATGAATTTATATCGCGTCTTTCCCCCTCCAATGTACCACACTACCGAAGAAATCAGCTTCCGACTTCTCTTCGGCCTAAGAAAGTATGGATAATTCGGTCATAAATGGTCAATCTTTTGTCGTGTAAAACGATTCTTACCGCTGCCGCAGCTTCAGCCCACTTCAGGCCCGTTACGTTTCAGATTACTGAATATATGAGAAGCCGGATGGCCTGGCTGCAAGCCGAACTATACTATCAGGAGTGCTCCATTCTGGGTGATAGGCCCTACACGTGTGAGAATACGAGTTCGGCGAAAATCGCCTAGGCGATCGATCAAATAACAATACAAATCCTGCCTCATCCATTTCTAGTGCTCAATGCATGTGGAACAAAGTCAGCTATACAATGTGCTCTCCATTCTGAGCCCAAGAAGCTATAACGTATGCAGGCAACATATAACAATACAGTTCTGAAGAACGTCCGGGTCCTAATGTGTAACAAGTGCAAAGAAATAATTCATAGGTATATTTTGCTTATTTGTATCTCATTTCGCGCAATCCTCTTTATCTACAATTCACCTTCAGTACTGAAAATCGACGCGAGAAACACGAACATATAAATGCCCGATATAAAATTCAAACAATTTTGGAGCTAAAGAATCAGTATTGCCATCCTCAATGCCTCTTAAGTTTTCCACTTATCCCGCCTCGCAAGGTATACTTGGCGCTTGTCGTGAATGTCGAATGCTTTCAGTTGCAATGACATTAGTATTCTCCGAGAATTACAAAGTGCAGAGGGTGTTGAAGACTTGCCGTAAAGAGCAGTCCAATAATTTTGAATAGATACATTTACACGCAAACGCGCTACATATATGCTACATTACATACATTGCATTTACATTTACGCTACATCAGCGTGTAGCGCAGCCTGTAGCTGTTGAAATAAAGAAAGCGATAAAATGCGCCACCAGGAAGTTGTTACGTCACGGGTGCCGGGACTGATGGCCATATGAGGAAAAAACATCGGCAATTACTTTGTACAATTTGCGATGAATCTCAGTACAGACATGATGGCTGAATAAACGATTCATTGATACATTATAGTGTCTAACACATCTAAGGTACACAAGCTGTAAAGCTAGCCATGCTGGAAACGTCCGTGTCTCATAGCCCAACCAGGAATCCGAACCATGCGTCGAAATCTCGAGAGACGAGTGTTGTTGCTTTTGGACTCGATCTGAAAAGCGGCCGCCGCGGCGTGGAACAGAACCAGCGTACTTCGGCTCCCCCGGAGAACTCCTTATTCACTGAACCACCGCGTCGAGTCTGATGGCAGATAACAAAGGCAGCCAGATTTATGAAACTAGATATATCAGACAATAATTGATTGGCATTAGTGCCAAGCCTGCATGTGCGCCAAAGATTATTGTCTCCACGTGAGCTCCGTGTTTGGCGTGACCTATCAACGAATGATTGTTAGTTATCGTTTACCTGACAACTGCAAAACATTCCTTGGTGCACTTTTGAACCTGGGGAGGGTCACTCAAAGGTTCCAAGAGGACACGTCGGCACTCCATTCATGCTTTAAGCCACACCCGAACCACCATTCTGTCAAGCCGATGTGACGCGACGGTAGATTTTTCGTTCCCGGCCTAGTGGAGAGACGGGGAGCGGCAGACGGAACTGCGGTCACAGCGCAACGGCTCCTTCCCCCAGGGAAAAGTTGCCATTCAAACTAGGAACACATCCCGGCAAGTCATCAAAACCGCCGCCCGTGTGGGGACCGTTGTTGAAAGAGTACCGCTAATAGCAGCAGATCATGCCAACTCTATGGAATGCTAGCCATGGTAGCGGTGAAAGTTCCACCAAGCCCTGCAGCAGTTCGCCACCTCGACCCCAATGTGAGTGACATAGTCACGCTCAAGTAACAGAAGACTCCCCTGGTACAACGGCGTCCACGCCTCCCTGCCAGAAAATGGCCAAAGTACGCAGAAACGACATCAGGATTGTTATCCACCCGCAGGAAGCGTGCATTTTGCTCGTGTAAGTGATGCCACATAAAGGTACAGTGCAGTGCAAGCCGCCGGGCAAAACCCATAAGTGGCCACCAAAGACCTACATAAAGCTAGAGGTAAAACCTCGAGGTAAGAACTCCCCTCGGAGCTTCCGCTAAGCGTTGCCCATGCAACTAAGAGCTCAAAGTAGGAGGAAAACTCGTACTCAGCCAGAGCATATGTAAGGACACCATACGACGTCACAGAAGGTGTCATCCACTGTTTCCCCGCGTATGCTGGATGGAGGATTTAAGTTACTCACCGGGCCCCGCCACATTACACGCGAGACGCATGCTTCTTTTTTATACATTTACCCTAAAGGCCCTTACGGGCGTTACATAGGGGTCGCAGTGAAAACGAAAACACATTGTAACATTAAAAACAGCAATACCGATATAAATGCGAATACAGATTCATGTCGAAATACATAGTTGCAAAAAGAGGGTACACAAAAAGGCGCACAACAGTTTTCAAATTTCGAAAATGCGAGGGTTAAAAAATAACCCAGGCTCAAAATGACACAAACATCAAACATTGAACCAATCTAAAAGATTCCAAAAGGACACAAAGACTGAAAAATGATTTATACCTTGAGGAATAACTGTAACTCTTTGATAAATGAGTCTGGGTTAATGAGGGTGAAGATGTTACCTGGGAGCTGATTCCAATGACGAATAGCAAGTAAGAGTGGCGAGAAGAAAAATAGGTTGCTACGCGCGAATATTGGTTGTACTTTGAATGCATGATTCAAACGGGAAAAAACGCCACCAGCGGGTCTGATGTGGGAGGCAGCGAAAGAAGACTGGCTGCGGTATAGCCTATAAAAAAGCGATAAAAGTCTGTGAAGCCGGCGTTGTTGTAGAGGTGGTAAGTTCAGGGATTGTTTCCTTTCTGTTATACTTGAGGTTTGTGAGTAGTTCCTGAGAATGAATCCGGCAGCTTTATTTTGGAGTGCTTCAAGTTTATTTACGAGATACGACTGATGGGGGTTCCAGATTAGCGCTGCATATTCAATCTTTGATCGAACGAGTGTTTGGTAGGCCAGAAGCGTTGTGGATGTGTTAGCTGAATGCAGATTGTGCCTAATGAATCCGAATGATTTAGGTTTGCTGGTTATCGCATCGACATGATTATTTCAGGTTAGATCAGACGTTATGTGAACCCCCAAATATTTTACCATGGTTACGGTTTGTACAGGCATACTATTGATAAAATAGTGACGGGGCTCAGAAGCACAAGTTTTGGTAAAAGTTATGGCGTTAAATCTGGGCACATTTACTTCCATCTGCCAATCCCTACACCATTTCGTCAGTTGATTAAGGTGTGCTTGCAAGGATAAGAAATCTTGTGGGTATTTGATTTGCTTATAAAGGGCGCAGTCATCCGCAAATAATCGGATAGTAGAACAGATATTAGTGGTAATGTGGTTGATATATATTAAAAACAAGATAGGTCCCAAGAGTGAGCCATGTGGAACACCGGAAGTTACTTGAGCTAAAGAGGAGGAATGGTCATTAAGGGTTACTGACTGAAAGCAGATGGGTTAGGAAGTTTATAATCCACCTGTTAACCTCCGTGTTGATATTAGGAGCAGTAAGTTTTTCCATTAGGTGGATGTGAGGGACGTTGTCGAAGGTCTTGGTGTAATCTATGAATATAGCATCCATTTGTGAGGACGAATGTACTGCATTATGGAGATCAGTCATTAATTCGAATAACTGAGTTTCACAAGAAGGCCTCTCAAAAAACCATGTCGATTAGAAAAAAAGAAGCTGTGTTTTGTTGGGCAGCTCATTGCGACAGATTATATTATGTGTTCTAGAAGTTTGCTAACTATGCTGGTTAAGGAAACCGGTTTGCAATTAAGTTGGGTCGCATGACTTGAAGATGGGGATAACACGGGCAATTCACGGAAACGTTACGCATCCTGTGTCTATCGATCGTTGAAATAAAGCAGCTAAGATTGGGGATATCACCACTTTAGCCATATTAGTAGTTCGGTGCATATTTCATCGAGGACTGGTGCAGATTTGGTTGGGAGTCTATCAATGGCTGCAGTTATACCCTCCTGAGTGATAATCAGCCATCCATTGCTGAATCTAACGACTGTATATTAAGAGTGGCTGGTAATGGGCTTTCATTCGTAAACACAGAACAAAAAACAAAATTGAATTCCTCTGCCGCCTCTGATGAGGAAAGGTCTGTAACATTTTTAGACAATGATATGGACGATGCTGATGAGTACTTTGAAGTTATCACTTTCCAAAATTTTCTCGTGTTGGTCTGCAGTAGGTTTGTTATATTGTTGTTGAAAAACGTTTCCTTGGCTGCCCCTATTTCTACTTTGCACAGTTTATAGTGATCTTTGCAGCACTTCCAGTCATCGGCTGAATCAGATCGTCTGGCCTTGGAATAAAGTCGCTTTTTCTTATTGATGCAGCGTTTAACGCCAGTAGTAAACCACGCGCTTTGCGTCGATGATGTGATACGGATTCTTGGAACGCATTTTTGTTTAACCTCCAGAAGCTTATCGCGAATAATTTGCCAGTTTTCATTTACATATCTAAGAGCAAAGGAAGTGAAGTACTGCGCGGAAAATGATAACAATTCGGTGCCTATCATGCCGCGGTTCACGCGGTTGTAATCAAAAATTATTTTCTTTTTATTCTATTTTGCAGCTTTCTAATGTTACCTCACAATGCACTACGTTGTGATCGCTGATGTTATCTAAAACATGTACGAGCATATTGCTTGGTTCTGTGGTCAGCACAAGATGTAAAATTGTGTCCACACGTGTAGGCAATCTGACCATTTGACTCAAACTAAAGGAAGATAACACATCGAGAAATTCTTGACATTGCTGCCTTTTTCTGCTGCCATGCGGAATGCCTGACCGCCAATCAATCCCTGGGTAATTGAAGTCTCCAGCAAGAATTATTGGGTATTTTGGGTACTTGTTTTGTATAAAGCACATCGGTTCGTTTAAGTGCTCAATAAATTCGGGAGAAGAATCTGGCGGACGGTAGCAGACCACGACAGCACAACATACAGAAGCCGATACGCGTACTACCACCCATAGGATCTCTATACATGACATTGTATCGGATAAATGGGCTTGGAAATTCTTTTTAATGGCCATAATAACACCACCGCCGCGAGACACTGTTCTATCTTTCCTAAATACAGAAAAGTGTTTGGCCAATGACAAATCGCAATCACTAACAACAGAGGAAAGCCGCGTTTCAGTTCCAAGCACAATATCGGCCGAACATGATTCATTGGACGAGCATATGAGGTCCTGCTTATTAAATAGCCTGCGAAAATTTGCCATGAGGATTGACAGCTTTGAAGACTAACGATTTTTCAGTCACTTTTCTTTAGCAGCCGTGGCGCTTGACTCCTCTAAAAGTGTCTCACTCTGTTCCGTAGCAGGGGTCCCGCGCCCTCGGCAAGGGCACGACAATATTAGTTACCGGGTAGAGGTAGTAATTTCCGCCATTCAGGACAAGCTGATCAGAAAGTACCTTGTATTGTTCACCTGGTTGCTTCTTTGCGTGGGCAAAGTCTCTGAGCTGTTTTCTGATTAATTGCATTCTTGGCTAAGTCTTCCTCGATTCATACACGTGGCGACAACACGGCTTTCAGCTTCCATGCATTCTTTAGGATGTTATGTTTGTCTTTAAAGTCAAGAAATGTGACAACTACAGAGCGGACAGTACCCTCTTTCCATTAACCTATTCTTTGTGCCCGCTCGACCTCACCGACGTGTATGTGCAAGTTTTTGCTAACAAACTTGGTAATCGTTTCTTCAGACTCGGCCCACTTGTCCGGACTGGTCTCAGGGAGGCCCTTAAAATAAGGTTATTGCACCATATGCGGTTGTCTAGGCCGTCAACAACAAGGCTCTATTGCTGAGTTTGCTTTGAGTTGATGTTCCTGAGCTGATCGCATGATACCTTTACGAGGGAGCTGACACTACTGACGTCTACACGGACGTCCCTGACAGAATCAGATTGCTCGAGCTCAGAGAGGCGTCTTTCAGCTTGCCAGATACCGCGTCCTGAAATTTGTAGGTTGATGTTATCAGTTCCTTAACAAGTGTCAACACCTGATCTAATTTCTCCGGCCTGGGGTTCGGTTCCACGTCGCCAGCACAGACAAGCAAGTGGAGACAAAACAGGACCAGCGAGAACCTTGCCCTAGTACTCAGATGTCGAGTAGCACTTTCGGCTTGAAGCCACACCGGACAATCATTACGCGTAGAGCACCGGGGCGAACAAAGCAGCCTACTTGATTACGGTACGTGCACAGATCAACGCCCATCGTGAAGCCTTCGGCGATCAATCAGCTCCCTTTGAGCCACAATAGCTCTCACACCGGGTCAGGCGTGGTGAGTTGAAAACCACGCGTCTACCACAAACACCTGAAAACACAGACCACACAATACGTCTGTAGTGGGCACTCTCCTCGAAAGATGGTAGACGCAGCTTGCGAGAGAGACGGAGAGCAGCGAGCTTCGAGGTGTCACAATACCTCCCAGGGGAATAGAACGATCCTGTTCGTTCCCTTCGCGCGCATCGAGTGGCTTCGGAGGCTCGAAGGTCGCACCCGCTCGGGAAGAAGCGGCTGCTGATAGCGTTGTAGGATCGCGTTAGAGGCCTCGCCCGTAGTACGCGGCACGCGTACGATGACGGGCACCGCGGCGGGTACAAACCGAGGCAGCGGGCGCTGGCGAGGCGTTGTCGCTGGCGACTATTTTGCTTCGCCATGCATTGTCTGGTGGTGTGTACGCAGCCACTTCTCGGTCATAGCACTACGCTACAAATGCTCAGGGAGGCGGGTGAAGATGAAAGCGGCGGCGGCTCACACGCTAACGAATCCGTTAGGCTTACTAAGCTTCGAGACTTTCAGGACCTTAAAAGTCTGCGGTACTCACGCTGCGGCAATAAATGTAGAAGCAACAGGTGCCGCTTACCTTATCCGGCCGTGGGGAAGGAACTACTTGACGCACACGTCGCGCATCCCGCACATCTGAGGAAATATTGTGGAGCGACGCGAACAAGCGCCCGCGCACAGTGGCGACGGTGGCGCCAATTCTTCCAGCTTTTTCCAGTCCACCCTCCCTGACGAATAAATTCAGTACTTAGCCTATTACTGGAAGCCGAATAGAAGCGCTACAATTGCCAGAAGCACTGGTTTGCTCCACTTGCGTTAAGTTGGGTTACTGAATGAATGGGTGTCCTTGTGTTACCCGTTCTGACTGCTGTGCCTGCGGACTCTGGAAACTCATGGAGCAAGGCAAATGTTCCCAGAAGTGAGGTCTTTGTGAAAAGCACCATCCCGAGGTGACAAAAACCCGGCGCACAATGCCACCCTACTCCATTCACCAGTGTCGCTGGGAATTCCACGGGATCGCTTTGCGTCTTTCCCATCCCGCCCAACACCAGACCAGCAGCCCGAGTTTCTTCGGAAGGAGAAAACAATGCACAGAAACAGCAGCGACCTTGATTAAATTCAAATACGCGTTCCTAATTAAACCGCACT
The DNA here is from genome assembly GCA_013339765.2 of Haemaphysalis longicornis. NCBI lineage: Eukaryota > Metazoa > Arthropoda > Arachnida > Ixodida > Ixodidae > Haemaphysalis > Haemaphysalis longicornis. Next base: position 37,970,045 of record CM023455.1, read on the forward strand.
CTGTACGGTTGGACTAGCACATCGGCAGAACATCGGCGCGAATATCAGATTTGAGCTTTCAATGCGATGGCCGCCATGGGCTGTCGTTTGTAGGTACTCACCAATGTAGACGCCTCCCGAAAATCTAATGATTTAGCACACGCGGTATCAGGTCCTGGCCAAAAACACAGCCAGCTCCAAGTAGAACCAGTACAATTCAAACGTAACACAGTCCCTCCATCAGCTAGGGCCACGACGCCCGCAGTTAGTCACGCATTCCTCAGTGCTGGTCCTGTCTGTGGAACGTGTTAACGAGGAAAACGCATTTTGTGGGCAATTAATAGTACACAGCAACATGAAATGGCGGAAAAAAATGTGGGGTAATAAAGCCCATCACGTATTTACAAGTTGGACAACATGGTAACCACCCTTGCACAGGTCTCGCCAAGATAGAAGGGACGACCGCCGCAAGGGTAACTGTACATCCCCATGCGTGTGCCACTGAACTGCGTTAGCACTAAGCCACCTCCGCGATACGCTCGTACCCTGTGTCGAAGAGCGCTTAGAATCACTGCATAAAGGCCTAAGTAAACACAGCTCGCTGTGATAGGGAAATGATGCATTATAAGCTACCACGTACTGTAATGAATCCGTAGGGTTTACAGACTCCGAAAAAGCGTTACTTCAATATCTCGGATTCCTGTTTTACAACTCGCAGCCCAAGCTGAAGTAATTGCCCCACAAAAACGGAGACCCCATCCATACTCTCAGGGTACCGCAGCTGGCACAGACGGCCCACAGAACAGCAGGTAAAAATATTGCTCGGTAGAAACATTCCCGCCAAAAACCTGCATACCGGCAGCTATTTCGCTGGCCACGTGTTTTTAAAAACTCTCGCTACATCTTTTCGCACGACCAAATATTATCCACTGTAAATATGTGCAGCACACAAAAACAGTCGCAAAACCTTGTGGCCGATTGCACACCTTGCACACCTTGTGGCCGATTAGGCATTGCATGTGCCACATCCTTCATGGAGCTATTTACGTCCAAGAAGAGAGGCAGAGTGGATGTGAAACAGGGCAACAACCCGATTGAAACTTCTTACTACGGCATTCATTTCTGACAATTGACAATAGCTCGACAATCTGGATCAATGGCTACCGAGAAACATGAATTCATGTAGAACAACATACATCCCGGAGTGGGCTAAAATCTGAAAGTTCGGAGTACACACATTTGAACCAACGCCTTCCGCATAGCTATGTGACCCGCCGCGGTGGCTCAGTGGCTAAGGCGTTGCGCTGCTGAGCTTGAGGTCGCGGGTTCGTTTCCCGGCCGCGGCGGCCGCTTTTCTGATGGAGGCGAAAAGCAAAAACGCCCGTGTGTACGAGATTTCGGCGCACGATAAAGATCCCCAGGTGGTCAAAATTAATCCGGAGCCCTCCACTACGGCGCGCCTCATCGCCTGCGTTGCGTCGGCGCGTTAAACCCCACAATCAATCAATCAATCGCATAGCTATGTGGTGTTCTTCTAACTGAGCTTTCCAGGCAGCGTATTCCCCCTCGACTTTAGCGGGGGAATACGCTTTCACTCATTCAGAGGTTCATATTCAGAGATTCAAATTCACTCATATTCAGAGATTCGTTAACTGGCACCGCCACTCGACCAACATAGAAAACTTGGGGCGTCTTTGCTTGTCCCAGCCGCTTGCCATGTAGAACCTGTTCGGTTGTGGCTGCCATTTTTATTTGCGCACTGTCGCCGTCGGAACTCTCGTAAGGCATTGTGGAGAACAGACATTTATGAGACTATAGATTCTGTGAGAAACACACCTTATTTTTAGTAGCTACCGGGAATGTACTTTATATCGCCGAATAATGTAATTTTAATTTTTTGGTGATACTGAAATATAGAAATCAAATTAAATGGAGTAAAATCTCCCATGATTGCAGTGGGGAATCAAACTCTCGAAATCCGCTTTACGCATGCGGTAGTCTTCCAACTCAGCTATCTGGCAGCGAATTCCGTCTCGACTTCAGTGAGATTTAAATTTTCACAGGTTTATAGAGCACTCTACTTGCGCGGTGCCCCTCGACCACCGAGGTAAATGGGGAGCGTGAGCATCGATTGTGAAGCCGGCAGCTCGCCACGTAGAACGTGGTCGGTAAGCCAATGACATTTCCAGACTGCTGGGTCTGGAACCCGGGCAATGGATTTTGCATAACGAAATTAGATGGGACGAGGGATTGGGTGAGATTGCTCATACGAGATTCATGCTTTAGTGCTATCGGGAAACTTGAAATGGCTTTATATCTGCGAAGGAGGTAACGGTAATTTCGTGTGATACGGGAATACCACACACGCAGTTGTTAAAAATGTGCCGTGATCAATACCATGATCAACCCACTACCTCACCATATGCGTGCGGTACTTTTCCAAGTGAACTATCCCACCGCCAAATTTTCTTACGACTCGGGTGGGGGTTATACTTCAGAGAGGTTTTGAGATCACACAACTGGCATGAGCGTAACGCGAGGCTTCTTTGGTTATCGCAGAGGCTGGCCACATGGAACGTGGTCGGATGTCCGGGGTAAGACAATGGTGTTTTCGGGCTGCTGTCCCTCAAACCCTTTACACATTCTTGAGAACACACACGTATGGGAACCATTAGATCACACATTGTGGGGATCATGGAGAACCGCGATCCGCGATCCCGAGCCGGCGCGCGCTTCGGGAGAGACTTGTGCGCGGAAACCTGGTCTGGCGCTCTGCTGGTTCGTCGGCGTCCCCCGAGAGATGGCGCGACCGATCTAGTGTGCGGGGATAGGCGCGCGGGCGGCGCGCGGCGTGTGCACGCGTGAGTCGGGAGAGTCTGGGTAGAGACCAGGTCGGGGCGAGATCGGCGGTACATACGCGGCGGAGGTGGTGATGGATACATGCATCTCAGGTGGGAGCTTTGTTTGTCGCGCGACGTGAGTGCCTGCCTTCCGTTCGCGGTCACGACCCGGACTGCGCCATTCGTGAACGCCGTCGAGGCTTGTGCTCGCATGCTTTGGGATTCCCCAAATAAATGGTTGTGCTTCGGCACTACTGTCTACTGCGTTCTCGTATCGGCGAACCTCGCTGGGCTGCCGTAGGCATGGGAGCCCGCGTGGTTGACACGCCGGGAACTAGCGTGGGGGGCCGGAGGAACCCCTCACAGATCCCACAACATCAAAGATGCAATACATAGTGCCGGAGCTTATCGGCTACTTGAAGGCGCTTTATACCCCCGAAATATGTAATTGTCATTTTTTGATACCGAAACACATACATCAGTCGAAAAAAAAATCCGCCATGATAAAACCCCTGCAGAATGCGTGAGGTGCTCTTTCAACACAGCTACGCCGGTAGCTATCTCACTGTCGGCTTCAGCGGGGGTTTATTATTGAAACATCATCACAAACCGGTCATTTTCCGCTGCCCCAGGGCCACCGAGGAACGGGGTGTCTTCGGTTTTGCGAGCGGATTGTCACGTATGACATGGTCGGATGTCGGGGGTAAACCAATGGCATTTCCATACTGCGGGGACCCGAACCCTTCTTATGTATTAAGGGAACCTTGAAACACTTTCGAGAAGCGCTTTCGCTATTTCCTTCGCGTCTGGACAGCGAAAACTATAGTTATCTCCAGCACGAAGCGGAACTGCGTGATTTGCTCCTTGCACCAGATAAGCCTTCCATTTCTGCTTTGTTTCTGTGGCATTTTTTTAAGGTGCTGTGGAAAAGCGTTCATTGCTGTAACTAAAGGAAAACCACCCAACAACCGCTTCACGGCCTTAGTGACGTAATTCGAGGTGTCGAAAAATGCCGAGATCTGAAAATAGAGAAAACTCCTTTGAGTGAGTTTATAAGTCATCTGAGGGGCATATAGCAGTTATTTGTGGCTGAGGCACTTCGCGACCCCCCAATCTAAGTACTGGGGCGTGTTGGGTTACTACGTTCTGTTAGCATTTAGGATTTTCACGAAACACGAAAAGTTGAAAAACGTATTGCAAGGTCTTGTAAGGAGAACAAAAATTATTTCGACGAGGGATTCAACGTAAATACACATCCATGATGCCGTTCTTAGTGTCAGTGCTATATGGAAACTTGAAATATCCTTATAGCACCAAAGCAGCTTATGGTAATTTTAAGTTTAGGGAATTCAGAAACGAAAGTTGACAAAAACTCCACTGCTATCGGACGCGGGAACCCAAACCACGACTTCCAGAAAACGTGCGCAATGATGTTCCAATCAACTACCTTGGTAGAGGACTCCCTCTCTACTTCAGCGGATATTTGTTACACAGGATAGATGCCAGTCAAATAGCGCCGTACCCCGACTACCGCGTGAAACGCGTAGCGTCGTCTGCCTAAATCCCCGCATACATTGTAGAGAACACAAAAATGTGAACGAAGGACTCAGTGATAACACACATGGCACAGGCAGTCCTACAGACAGCGGTATTCGGTACTTGAAGGTGCTTTGTAGAGCCAATGGAGGTAATTGTCTTTCCTTGTGTTACAGGAATAAAGAAATAAAAGTCGAGAACATAAGCCCTGGTCGGATCGGGAACCGAACCGACAATTTCCGGCCAGCGCATGATGTGCTCTTCCAATTGAGCTATCCCGTTGGGAAATTCCTTCACGTCTAATATGAGGGTTTATGTTTTCGACAGGTTCCCAGATTGGTCACCTGGAATCCCCCTAGACCACGGGGAGAAACGCGGAGAGTGTTTTGTTGTGTCATGGGCTTGCTACGTAGAGCGGGGTCTGCTGCCGGGGGTAAGCCGATGGCCTGTGCGACGGCTCACGGTGGAATCCCGTTATGCATGAGGTAGAACAGAACTACATCGAACGAGGGATTGCGTGAGAACACACATCCAAGATTCAGTCTTTTGTGCCAGTGCAGTTGCGCTACTTGAAGGTGCGTTTTAGTGCCGAATGAAATAATATTCGTTTTTTGCTAATACAGGTACACAGAAAACCAATTCGAGAAAAATCCGCTGTGATTGCCAGAGGAAATCGAAAACACAACCTCGGCGTTCAGTTTGCGGTGCTCGTCCAAATAATCTATCCCGGCAGCGAATTCCGTCTCGACTTCAGTGGGAGTTTGTATTTTATGCAGCTTCATAGACCGTACGACGTGCGCTGATCATTGACCACCGAGGGAAGTCGGTGCTTTGGGTATGCCAGAAGTTCGCCACGTATAAGGTGCCCGGAAAGCGAATCATATTTCCCTGCTGCTGGATCTGCAACCCTCGTAGTGCATTGCGCAGCGCAAAATATATCGGACGAGAGATTCGGGATAAGGCATAACAACGTTTCAGTCCTTAGTTGCCCCGCTCTTCGGCAACCTGAAACTGTGTTATAGCGCCAAAGGAGGCAATGGTAACTTTTTGATGAACAAGAATGCGGAAACCAACCGCGATAAAATATACTTCATGATCGGAAGAGGCAATCGATTTTACGACCTCCGCATAATGTGTGCGATGCTCTTCCAACTGATCTATCACGCCAAGAAATTCCCTCTCGTCTTAAGCGGTGGTTTACATTTTAAACAGGTTATGACACCGGTCAACTAACATCGTTCCTCCACCACTGCGTAAAACGTGGAGCGTCTTTACTTGTGCCAACGGCTTGTCACTTAGCACGTGGTCGGGTGCCAGGGACAAGGGAAGATCTTTTCCGGACTGGTGGGGCCGGAAACCTCGTACTGCATTGTGCGGAACAGAAATATATGAGTCGGGTGATTTCATGATAACACACATCAAAGAACAAGTCCTTAGTGCGGGTGCTATTAGGCTACTTCATGGTGTATTTTGGAGCCGAGTGAAGTAATTGTTATTATTTGGGGATACAGGAATACAAAAATCAGTCGCCAAAAAATCTGTCCTGACTGGAACGTCTTGTGTTCATTGACAAGACCCAACGCCCTTTTTTCCATGCACTAGAAGTTGGAGTGGCGCATAGGTTCGTACGGGAAATGTCAGAGGAATACCCCGCTGTGCCTGTCTGACTGAATGACTGAAAAGATTTATTTACAGAAGTTTTTACAGGGAGGGTGGGGAGAGGTCCTTAAGGGGCCGCCCCGTACAAAGACTAGGTGGGCTCCCCCTTACGGGAGCCCAATGGCGTCGGCCGCCGCCCGGGTCCGCCTGACCAGGGCCCGTTGGGCCGTCGGGTCAGAGTAGCCGAGCAGGGCTGTCTCCCAGTTCTCCCGGGAGGGTTGGGTAGGGTTGGGTAGAGGGGGTAGGTGTGGGGTTTTTTGGCACGCCCACACCATGTGGAAAATGTCAGAGGAATCTTCCTCACAGTGCGGGCACTTCCCCGTGCAAGCGGGGTCGAAGTGTTTCAAGACTGCCGGGCACACCAGAGTTTTGGTATAAAGGCGAAGGAGGATGCGCTCCTCCGCCTTCGTGAGGCCCCTACAGGGCTTGGGATAGACGGAATGGCCGGATTGATAAAACTGTGTGACCTCCTTAAAGGTGCAAGCGGGATTTGGTTCTAGGTCCGGATCGGTAGGGGATGGGGATGGTGCCCGGAGAGTCAGCGCGCGGGCAGCGGCGTCGGCCGCTTCGTTACCCTCAAGGCCCGTGTGAGCCGGAGCCCATATGATCGTTCGATTCGCGGGGGCACCCAGGTAGTTACTGTTTTGCAGAATTTTGCAAGCAATGTACGGAATACATCCCTGTTCGAGTTTGCCGCAGGCACCCCTTGAGTCTGTGATAATGACCGGCGAGTCCTGATCTGCGGCGGCTAGCGCGATGGCAATCTCCTGCGCGTGTGTATTTTTGTGTGCATGGAACGTGAGGGCGTTCACTGCGTGTTTTGGTGGACGACCACGGCCGTGTGCCAACCCCCGTGGTGGAGGCTCGAGGCGCCTACGTAAGACTCCGTTTTTACGACCACAGTGGCGAGTCAATGCTTCTGCCCGCGCGACGCGTCGGCCACTGTGGTCATCTCGTGTCATGTTGGCCGGAAGAGGACGCAGAGGCAGGGCGTATCTCCAGACTTCGGAATCTGTACGCGCTTTTCCGTATGTATTGGGTGATGGATGTGTAGTCGGGCAAGAAGGCGGTAACCCGACGGCATCTTAGAGATTCTAGTGTATTGATTCGTCAAATGCGCCTCAAGCAGCTCCTTGAATATGTTGAACATTCCCAGGCCTAAAAGGCGCGGCTTGTAGGTACGGAGCGGAAGGTCGAGAGCGCGCTTGTAGATTTTACGGAGAATGACCTCGAGTACATTCTCGTCAAACCTGCGTAGGTGGATGTATGGAGCCGAGTGCAGGACTCGGCTGCTTACGAATTCATGCTCCCGCCGCAAGGCATCTTTGCATCATAACCCCCCATGCTTATTGGAAACCCGGTGAATCATCCGGCCAACCTAGTCCTCCATTACGCAATTTGGCCAATGTTGTGTCTGCTCTACGATGTTTGTGAATGAAGAGCCCCCAGTACTCTGCTGTCATCGCGTTCGGGTATGGGTCCACTGTGAAGGGACAGGTCGATTTTGGGGGTGCGCTTTGGTGAGGGGCATTTGTGCACAAATGCCGATTTGGACGGGGAGCACTGAAGGCCATGGCGACGGGCGTAGTCCGCTCCGCCGCTTGCTGCAGGTTGGCCTCCATGTCTCCTGCCGAACCGTGTGACGCCAGATGGTGATGTCGTCGGCATACAGCGCATGCCGGATGCCTTCGACGTTCGCCAGCTGAGCAGGGAGCCATGTCATTGCCAGATTGAATAGGAGGGGTTAGAGGATCACTTCCTGCGGGGTGTTTCGCGTGCCTAATTTGTGAGGGCCGTGTTCCGTGCCCTGAATTCAAATATATGATTGTCGGTCAGTGAGGAATTGCTTAGTTTAGTTAAAGGCATTTTGGCCGCAGTCCACTTGTCAGAGATGTGTTAGGATAATTTCGTGAGTCACGTTATCAAGGCCCCCTTCAAATCCAAAGCCAGCACAACTTTGTCACTGATAGTGTACTCGACGAGATCGAGGATCTCACGATCGATCTGGAGCAAGACATTCTGCGCGGACCGGTGTGGCGGAACCCGAACATGGTGTCTGCAAATACATTTTGTTCTCAAAAAACTCGGTTAGCCTGCCACGCACCATCGTCTCCATTAATTTTCCCACACAAGAAGTAAGGCAGATGGGGCGGGGGTTGTCCGTGTCAATGGCGTTGCCCGCTTTGGGTATAAAGGTGACCAGGGCGGTCTTCCAGTCAATCGGGAGGGCTGTTTCCCCTAGCCAAGTAGAGTTGGTGCAAGCAAGGTGCATAGTGAAGGCAGAGTCGGGAAGATTGGCAAGTAGTTTCACTGTGATGTGATCCCGTCCTGGTGCCGTTCCTCGCCTCATTTTTGCTGGGGCCGCCTTCAGGTCGTATAGCTGGAACAGTTGATCCAGCTCCGCGTTCTCGCTACCTGCATACGAGTACGCGGACCCTCGGGGGTCCTGCTGTGTGCTTGGGTATTGGTCTCGCAGTTTCCATGCCAATTTTGTCGTGTCCCCATCGAAGCTGTGAATCACTCGTTGGAGGTGCTTTTATGTCTCTGTTCGACTGTGGTTCGGATTGATTAAGGCACGGAAAGGGCGCCAGGTACTCCTGCTAGGCTTTTGTCGCGCGGCCGTGTTGCATCGGTCCGCCCAGTTAGATTCGGCGAGCTGGGCTTCGTACTCCGCCGCTCGCTGGGTGAGCTCGGCGATGCGAATTTTCAGTTTTCGGTTGTGTTTGTCGGCGCCACCGATGGACGAGGCTGCGCCGAGCAGCCCAGAGGTGAAGGAGGTAGGTATCCACCTCCTGAGTCGCATCCGAGAGTTTAATGTGGGTTTCTGTGGAGCGAAGGGTCGAAACCTATCGCTGGGACCAAGCGTGGTACCCTTTCTTCTTAGTGTGGGTGGAGTTGGTGTATCTGTCGAAATTTAGTCCAATTGGGTAATTTTGCCTTTGCGGAAGCTCTTTCCAAGGGACGGCTGCGAATGGTGGTGTTGAGTATGTGAGTGGTCGCTGCCGAGGGTCGCCTCGGTGTTGACCCAATCTACATATTGGATGTTTTTGGTGATCTTAAGGTCCGGACATGTGTCCCGGGTCACGGAATTACCCACGCGAGATGGGTAGGCAGGGTCGGTGTCAAGAGTTAGGCCCAGCGTGGACATAAGTTCCGCCAACTTACGTCCACGCCGCACTTAACGCACATATCCCCAAAGTGTAATGGGGGCGTTTAAATCGCCCAATCACCAGGGGGTCCTTGCCCACAGCCTCTAAAGTGCGGATAAAAAGGTCTGCAAATGTAGTGTTGGCTAGTCTCGGCGAGCAATAAATGTTTCCAACGTGTAGTGGCGGGTCCTGTTTGCGTAGCGGAAGGAGTGTTACCATCACGTACAAGAATTTTGGCTTAAGGTCAAGGTGAACTATGTTATCCGTGTAATTTTTATGCACACAGATGCAGGATAAGGGGTCGTATAGAAATGTAGTATAGTTTGTGAGCGTGGCACCGCTGCCTGGTTCTTGAAGGGCTACCAAAGCAGGAAGGTTTTCAAAGGTCGTGAGAAAAAGTTGTAGGTCGGCCCACCCGTAAAGCTTATTCAAGGAGCCTTCATCAATGGCAGTTATGCTGTCCCCTTACAGCACCACGGGGTATGCCATCGCATTACATACATTCGCCCTCGTGAACAGAGCGATGTGTCTGTCCACGGTTACAGTTTTGATTCCTCGGCTGTGAGCTATGGTTTCAATCGAGTAGTGACTGTGGTGCTTTGGAAACGGCCGATATCACACAAACGGGAGATGTTCTGTTTTCCAAGTCACTCCATAGGTGGCTTGATTTGGAGGAACCATCATCTAACCAGGCTCCCGTAGACTTAAGCAGGTTTATCTTTGCGCCTGAAAAGCGGCAAAATAGGTTCACAAGGCTGCTTACCTTACCAACGTGTGATCTTTCTGTGAAAATGAAGGTGACATTGTCTCCACAGCAAGGACACAAAGCTCCTCACTTTGCAACGTGAAAACTTCGGCGAGTTGGTGATGCATGTTGAACCAGGTTCATGCTACCCTTGGCTCGTGCTGGCCTTGGTTTCGAAAGGTATGTTTAAGACCAAGAAGTAAGAGTCGTGGGGCTCGCATTCGCAAGACCAACCACGAAAGCCTAAGAAACTTGTGGCTGTGATCCCTGTACCTTTATGGCATGTGGGATAACTTAAAGGTGTTGTGCCACCAAATTTGTTGCTTGTGCATTCTTTGTTGCAAACGTTTTATAATTCGTTAGAAAGCATGATACACGCTCTCACATGCACATATTCTGAGTAAAACATTTATTATCGCACGATTCATGTGAACAGGATTCGGTTTCGGTTTCTGGGCGCCGATTCAAGCAGTGACGTCACAGTGTTGCGAGGAGGCTCTGCCACGTGTGTCTACCATGCGGCGCTGCGGTACGTTGCGACTTTACTGCGGCGTCTGCTCTTCCCACATACGTGCTTCACCACGGAAGTAAACACGCCGACTCGTCACGTCAAGCCGCGACAGCTCCGACACGGATTCTTTGTCTGCATCCTCGGATGCAGACAAATGAAAACCATAGATATGCAAACCATGAAAATGCTAAAAAAACGCTAAAAAAATTTGCCCCCGCCGCAATCGAACCCGCAATGTTGGCCGGGCGGGCGCAACACGCGAGACCACTGAGCCAGTGAACAAACGGTTTCAAATCGGGAAATAGCCGGTTCATTATATGGAGGCCCATCCTTGGAGTCTTACGTCGGTGTTTATTAGCTATTTTACAGAATTGCTGGCTTGTAAATTCGAAATTTCTTAAATAGCGCTTGCGCAGCAAGGTTCCGCGAAGCCCCCGTGACAGCTTATCGCCATCAACTCTGCTCTTCTGCGAAAGCGCTCGCAAAAATAAGTATGCCCGGCTGCGACTGCGATTTTGCACTGAAGGGACAGTGCTTGCCGAACTTTGTTTTTAAGTTTTACGTTAAAAACTTTTGCCGATACCGATCTCTGATTACCCAAATTACCCTACGTAACTGTTCTTCTGCACGAAACTGACCTTATATTTTAATTCTACAGGCGAGCCGATCGCACACGCATTCCGGGGTAGCGGCGTCGCCGAAGAGCACGGCCGAAGCGTCGAACGCCAAAATACGGATCGCATTAGCGCTAGTGTTGAGTTGTATGGGCTTCATGGAACTTACTGAGTTTATTACCCTCCAGAAACTAACACAATAGAGTCACGTTCATTGCGGCACGAATGTTGTCGGGGTGCAGTTTTCGCTTCTCGGTCGATTCCCGACGACGCGTCGTGCGACCAGTCAGGCGACCGGTTTTGTTGGCGTCTTCGGTCGGCGAGTCAGTCACACTACGGCGACTTTCCATCGGCCGACGTGTTTGTGTCGCCGTCGGCGTAGTGTGACAACGCGGTCTGGCAATTCGGCAGTTGGCCGATGGTTTCGGCATAGTGTGTCGATACGACCAAGCGACCAAACAAACTGTGGTAACTGGAGTTCACGTTGACGTCGCTCGAGTCGCTAACGTTGTATGACGTCACAAACTTTGCTATGCTGGCAATTCACTGACGTTATGGTTAGTGGCGCTAGCGATGGGTTCCGATTTCTAGAAGAGCATTTAGGTAATTTTTAGAAGCGAATTAAAATATATATTAAGCGCTTGCTGTACCCAGCACTTCGTGTTGAGGGTCGTTGCATGCAGAGGAAGCCTACAGCAGGCTTTTTACAGAGTTAAAATTTGGTGGCACAACACCTTTAAAGGGGTCGTGAAGAGATTTTCAAAAATTGTGTTGTGTGTGAGCTTATAACCGTGGAACCTTGATAAACAAACAATGCATACCCGTTTCGTTTCCCGATATCGGCAAATATGAAAAACAAATGCAGTTTTAGTTTCACCGAGGCTTTCCTCCTCAAACTCGTGAAGTGACGTTTCAGTAAGTCAGTGAGAAGCCAATCATAGTTCTCCCTCGTCCGCACAATATGTCGGCATAGAGCGGGCTTGCAAAGGGTCAGATAAAGCTACAACACCGGCGCCATGATGAAACTCGCCCTGCAACTGAACGGGGAGATGCCTGATCTCTGATACGACTGATCAACATGGTCGAACTTTCAGTCAACAACGCGGGCTAGTTGCGCAGGCAGAATAACCACGTTTAATCTAGAAAGCATTCGTAAACTGTTTGTGGTGTTTCGCACGAGTCTAAACTGTCGTTTTGCTAGCCGATATTCTTGCACAAGTTTGCTGACATCTGTCTCACGTGAGTTTCGCGAACGTCAAACGTCTGACTTGACGAGACAAATTACCGAACTCTTAAAGTGAGAATACACGTTTATCAAAGGAACTTCGAGTTGTCGGAACTTAAAACACATTCATCATTTACTCCTCAAGCGCAACAATAACTAGCGAGAAGCAGGCATGCAGCGCCGAGTCCCACCATCACGCAGTTCAACGATTACTTTCCTGTTTCGTGCAATAAACAATGCTGCTAACGCTGTTTCGTTGATTGCATACGCTCCCCTTTGGCTTCTATGCAGGAGCGTTCAACAGTAAGTTGGCGGTTAAAGCTCTGGGTTGATTAGAATTTATGAAAACACTACAGACGTCTGGGTTACAAATGCGAAGAGGCTTTTATACAGCAGTTTTTCGCCGCGCGCGCTTCTCACGTCGGTAGTGTAGTGGATAAAGTATCCGACTGGGCTTTGCGCAACGTTTCGCTGGCCCGGAGGCCGAAAGTTCGAATCGCATACGGGGCATTTTTTTTTTTGCATGAGCGGTTATGTGCCATTTCAGACAAAAAAGGTAAGATTCCGAAGAGAATTAGGCAAAAGAACGTGAAAGTCAGCCCTACAAACTGTACAAACAGCCAGTAGGTCTGAGTTTTACTGCAATAGTTGCCAGACAACTGAAGCGGTCACGACACCGCTCACGTGGATAGAAAACTGTTTTTGGCAACGAATAAAGATGCATTATTTTTGAAATATCGGGTTTGCAGCTTTCAGAGCAATATACACAAAGAACATTGAACGCGTTGAACTCTCGAATGTACTTGACGTGACGTCACTGTAGTTACGCTGCCAACCGACGATGCGCGCATGGTCGCTTCCGATGCGCCTCAAAATGAGAATTTCAAAGGCGCCTCCTGAATTCCAGAAGCAATGAATTGTAAAAATATTTGGGATTTATGTTCTTAAAAGGTCGTTCAAGCAGACAAAATTAAGCAAAGACAAACGCATTTTCTCTTCACGACCCCTTTAAAGGAGGCATAAAGAAAAATAGAAGTTCAGTTTATCAGAAAGACTGCTTAGTCCTAGTAACAATGATACCAATATCATCGCAATCTTCGGAGAAATAACGGAGGTATGAAATAAAACGTGTGAAGCAGTCGCGACCCCCTTGCCAATTTCCCGCAACTTTTGTATGACGTCACGGAACCTTGTTGGCGGCCTCCTAACTGACTTGACGCGACCACAAATGGCTGGACGTCTGTAATGGGGCCTCTAGGTCCGTTTGATCGCATCACTTGAATGCTAACGTGCAGTTAATGCACTGAAAATTTTATTTTATTGTTGGCCCGTATGACGTCATTCTTGCTCATAACACGTCACTGTGGCGAAAATTTGAAACTTTTTAAATACTGCTTGCTTTTTTTCGTTAAAAACATCGTTTGTGGCTGTGATCGAGCTCAGTGAGACACTGAATCCTTGTTCTTTCAAATTAAACGAAGTTGTATTTTCTCTTCATGGCTCCTTTAAGAAGGATAGCTCACAAAGTAGGCATACAAGTGTGCATGTTTGTCCCATAGAAACTGTCGGCCCTCTGCAGCACGAACGGAAAGCAAAAAATACTCGTGTGAGGAAAAGCACAGAGTGCCTTCTGTGAAATGCGTTGAAGACGTCGTTTACGACCTGCGTTTAAATTGTGGCACGTCGTATATCGAACAAACCGGAAGATGCCTCAATGACCGCTTGCGGGAGCGCTACAATAATGTTAAAAATAAAGCGGTTGGTCATTTTACCGCCAACAACAACAGCTGTAGCTGCAATCGCTATGTGAAAATTGGGCGTTATCGGCAGAAATTTGAACACGCTAACACGGGAAATTATAGCGGCTGCTGAGATCAAAAATCTGCGTCAGAATTGCAGCGGTGTAGCGTCGATTGCACTCACGAAGGACGTGTGCCGAGAATGGGTAGTTGTGGGGTTTGCTGTCAGTGTTTTCATACCAGTTGTTTTATGTGTTCTTTATGTTTTGTTTTCTTCAGTAGCGTTTATATTTGGCGTCGGAAATATATTTATATATCGTTTATATATCGTTTATATTTGGCGTCGGAGAAAATAAAGCCCAGTTGTTAGTCAGTGCTTTGTGTGTCCTCTTTCCACTTGCATGTGTCACCATTTGCGTGGTGGATCAACTCTCCGCTTTCCCTCTTGAGGTCTTTTATGAGCTGAGATGAAAGGCCATACGGCACAGTTGATGAAAATTTGCGGACAGGCTTACGGGTGTCTGCAGTTGTGGCCACAGCCCCGTTCATGAAAACGCTGGAATAAATGCCCTTGTAGCAAGTTTTATCCACCGATCATTATGTCACAGATGTCACTTTTGCTGAAGATCAAGCAGAAAATTATGGTTCACCTGATGACCACCTGACCAGTTATGGAACGTACTACCACCTATAGAACTTGAACTTGGCAACGCTCAATGCACGAATCCTCTCTGGTGAGGGACACTCAGCTGTACTATTAGAGGAACTCGGAGACGTTAGGTGCGATATTATTGGGCTAAGTGAGGTTAGAATAACAGGAGAAGGCTGCATAGAAGTGACTCCTGGGCAAATTCTGTGCTATCGGGGGCCTCACGAAAAGAAAGAGCACGGGGTATGATTTTGATCCACAGGGAAATAGCAGCAAATACGGAAGAATTCTTCGGTGTTATTTAAAGGGTTGGAGTCGTTGTGATCAACCTTACCGAGCGATACAGGCTAAAGATAATGCAAGGGTATGCACCAACAGCTAGCTACGAGGATGAGGCCGTGAATAGTTTCTACGCCGATCTAGAGTCAGCAATGAATAAGAGTTTGCAATTGCAATGAGAGATTTTTACGGAGAAGTAGGTGAAAACAGAGTAGGAGAAAAATCAGTGCGAAATTTTGGAACAGGCACTTGCAGCTGTCGAGGTGATACACTGGTTGGATTGGCAGCGAGAAATAACCTCCTACGCTCAGCACATTCTTACGGAAACGCAAGAGTAGAAAATAGGCATACGGGATTACAAAAATGAAATTGTCTTCACTCAGAGTGACAATACAGTTGTTGCGCAAGACGCGGAGGTACCTAGCAAGAATCGGTGCAGTGCTCATAGGACAGTTAGGACAAAGTAAGGCTAAATTTAAAAAAAAAAGGACGAAGGAGCTCCGAGAAACTAAGAAACCCAGCGTCAGGTCAGCCAGAGACATGTTGTGGGAGTTTAAAGTAACCCTTCCGAACAAGTTCGCGCATCTAGGCCGTCGGAACGAGGAAAGTGTGGACACCCTAAACGATTGCCTAACAGCAATCACGGAGTCAGCAGCGGCTAATGAAGAAGCAGCATGTAGGAAGCAAACTGGAATACTAACTAGGCAAACAAAGGAACTTATTTCGCAGAGCCAGAAGGTCGTGTTGTCGACACCGGTGGATCAAACTGAACTGGTGGAGCGGTCAAAATTGATAAGCAAAACTAAAAACAAATGACATTACTGCGTACCACACGGCGGCCATCGAGGAAACAATAGAAAAAAAGAGAAAGCGTGAAGGCAACAAGGATGAAGCTGGCTATTGGCAGAGACCGAATGTACGCACTTAGAGATGAGCAGGGTAACATTACGCACAATATAGAAGATACAATAAAAATTATAGAACGATTCTACACCAGGCTTTACGCCAGCGACGCTGGAGCGGGACAAAGTACCTAGCCTACAAGCGTTGCTTGAGATGTTGCACCAGTAACAAAAGAGGAAGTAGAAAGGGCACGTAAGGGCGTGAAAAGAGGGAAAGCTGCCGGGGACGACGGAATAACCTTACAGCTCTAAAAAGACGGTGGAGGGATATTACTAGAAAAGCTAGCTGAACTAATCTCAGTATGTTTAGGGACGTTCAAAGTACCAAAAGCCTGGAAAATTGCGGACATAAATTTAATTCGCAAGAAGGGAGGTAACAAAGATCTTAAGAACCAGAGACCCATCAGCCTTTTGTCGGTTGTATACAAGCTATTTACGAAGATAGCAGTTAGCTGCATAACCGCCAGCCCAGATTTCGAACAACTCAGGGAAAAGGCTGGGTTCAGAAAAGGATACACTAAAATGGACCACATCCATGCCATCAATCAAGTAATAGAAAAATTGGGAGATTGTAATAAACCACTTTACATGATATTTATAGACAATGAAAAAGCGTTCGATTCAGTATGGACGGTGGCAGTGATGGATGCCTTAAAGGACCAAGGAATAGCGAACACTTACCTAAGAATGCTAGACAATATATATGAGGAATGCAGCGGCAGAATTGCACTTCACATGCAAAGTCATAAATTTCCGATCCGAAGGGCAGTGCGACAAGGAGATACCATCTCACCAAAATTTGCAGCATGTCTGGAGAGTGTATTCAGGAGGCTTGACTGGGAATACTTAGGCTTACGGATAAACGGCGAATAGTTGAGCCCCTTAAGGTTTGCGGACGACATGGTTTTGCTTAGTGAATCTATAGAGCAACTTCAAAACATGATTGAGGAACTACAATCAGAGAGCTTCGCTGTGGGGGTAAAGATATATATGACTAAAACTAAAGTGATGATGAATAAACATGCTGAACGAGAATTTTTTAGACTAGGGGACGGATCACGAACAAGTACAATATTATAACTATCTTCGCCAGATGGTCAGTGCGGACACAAACCACGAGAAAGAAACCAGGTGCAGAAAAGGACTGGGATAGGGTGCATGCGGCAAGAACTCGAAAGTAATGAAAAGTAAGATACCTCTATCGCTAAAAAGAAAGGTATTGAACGAATGTCCTTCTGATGATGACATAGGGAGTAAAAACTTGGAGACTTGCTAAGCAATTAGAAAGCAAGCTTACGTCCGCTCAACGAACCATGGTGCGAGTAGTGTTAGGAGTAGTCCTTAGGGACAGAAAACGATCTACCTGGATTAGGGAACAAACTCGGATAGATGATATCATAGTCCAGGTTAAGAAAAAGAAATAGACTTGCGCTGGTGATGTGGTACGACGAACGGACAACAGATTGACCACAAGGTCAACAGAATGGACACCGAGAGACGCACTAGAAAAACAGGAAGGCCATTAACTCTAAGGAGCGATGAAATAGGAAACTTCGGAGGCAAGGAATGGACTCGGGCAGCACAGGACAGAAAAATGTTGAGGCCAAAAGGGGAGGCCTTCGTCCTGCAGTGGACCCACATAGACTGTTGTTGATGATTATGATGAACGTTGACCCTAAGGTTGACTGAGAATACTGCCAAAGGCAAAATGCCCGAATCTCCTGTCTCACAAGGGCCCTTATGCGGTGTGGGCTGGAGGTGATTGACCGGCCTTTGTAACCACACGTCTCGTGTGGACCATCTATTCCGCTCAATGAGCTCTGTAATCTTCTGGCGAGAATTCTGGCAAGCACCTTACAATCTGTTGCGAGTAGGCTAGTCGGCCCATGATAGGCGACGTCGGTTGCCGAATCGATGGGTACAGTTTTGAGGATTACGGCTACGTGGCTTGTCCATAGTAAGGGCGGTAGGCGTTTTGTTTCCATATCTCCGACAAGAACATGGCTAGAAAAGGGCTCTGTTCCTTTTTAAAGGCGACATATAGCTCTGAAATGGTTCCATGCCCGCCCTTGAGGCTTGTTTTTCCGCACCTGCTGGGTAGTATGCTGATTTTCCGTATCTGTTATGGGGTTTTGATCAACTCTTCGTTTTCCTTGGGTGTTTTGGTAACCTCATTTAGCCAATCTGCTGGGATAACATCTGAGAGTGCTCGGCCATAGAATAGGTTGACGTAATAGTCTGCGAAAGCTTTGGCTACTCCCTAACTCCTCTTGCTAGGGCTGCAGGACGTGGCACCTCCGCGATTGTTTTAAGTGCCATGGTAACCCTTTAGAATGCTGCGAAAAGCATCGAAAGCCCTGTTTTTATCGCTCTCCGTTGTTCACTGCTCCACAAAAGACCTCCTCACAAACCCAATCTCAAATTCTCCTCGGATATTTTCTTCAATTACCTGTACCTAATCTCAAAACTCCCCTAGCACCTTTTTGTAGGCCTCGATGCGGGTCTAGAATGTCTCCGTGACGCGGCTCTTTTTTGTGCATCTGGCCTCCTCGCGCCCTACAGTAATTGCACGTAGTTTTAAAGTTTAACATTTTCTACTTATTGTTCTTCATCGAAAAGCTCCAATTCAATTTTGAGCCTTGTCGTCAAATTCTAGAATTTTCAGCACAGTGGACTTCATTACCCGTCGGGAACCCGAGTTCTGCTTCGCACTTTATGTGTCAAAGGCAACGGCTACGCCAACGCCAACTTGCACGTTACTAGGCTGTAGTAGCAAAACAAAATGGGAGAAACCGTATAGTCCGACACGTGTGAGACACGGTCATACGAAACGTATATTCAATTCAAGCGCACGCAGTATGCGCCTTGCCGGTGCGTGTAGCGTTGGTTGGCCCGCTTCGCCCCAAGGCTACGTTTGACAGGCCGCAGTCCCGTAGTACTTCCTCCAGTATGGGGTACAATGCGTCTCACCCACGGGGACACCCTGCTCTCCCTTTGGCCTTCAACACACCATTAGAGTCTCCTAGACGCAAACTGCCGAAGTCATGCAAAAGAAAGCAGTAGGGCGCTGAACAGATCAGCACGGGCTACTGTCTCATCAGCTGCGTAGTAACACAAACCGCGCTATCCCTGTATCCACGAGGACGTCAACGAGGTAGAACAGGCCGTTTTCCTCGAGCTCGCAGTCGTCAATTTCGAAGGAGGGGTTTCTGCGGATTAAGAAGGCTGTACCGCCTGCTGAGAGTGAACTTAAAAGAGCCATGAAGACAAACACAAGTTTGTGTTATTATAAATATTTCGTGTTTCATTGTGCCCCCAGCGCTTGTCCGAATGCAAACGATGCTTTATTCACTGACAAAAAGGAAAAAGTTCGATTTTACCGCTAAATCATGCGTTTTCGTAGTCTGCAATGACATCACAGGGCCTTTTTCCCTTAGTGAACCTAGATGGCGCCACCACACCGCGGCAAACCGTTTTCTCCCTCTGGTTTGTTTGTGAACGTATTTGTACCTGGCTTGTTTTGTTCATGGAGACAATCGTTTCGTGAAACATGGTGCTCGCTCGACAAATACGATCACGTAGACATAGTCGCTTGCGTGAATTGGCGAGTGTCGGCTGAGACAACCACAAAGCTCCGCAGTGCTCTGCAGC
This sequence comes from Haemaphysalis longicornis, assembly GCA_013339765.2. Lineage (NCBI taxonomy): Eukaryota > Metazoa > Arthropoda > Arachnida > Ixodida > Ixodidae > Haemaphysalis > Haemaphysalis longicornis. Next base: position 37,989,523 of record CM023455.1, read on the forward strand.
TAAACCAAGCATAGTGTGCGCAGTACCAACAACAGCATAGGCATCGGTACTTCTATACATCGGTAGGTCTTACGTGTGCTTCCGTAACTCCCACTGTTCGTCCCACCATTCTTAGGGATTTTAAAAGAATGTGCCTTACATTTAGGCGCAAATAGCTCTTTCGGCAAGCTTATAAGCTCTGCGTAATTTGCGTTTGCTTTTTCCGCCCTCCGCCAATCGCAGAGCTGTCTCAGTATGACATCATAGGTTCTGTGGCGGGAAATTAGCTAGTGGGTCGCATGATTATTCGCTTTTTTCTTAATTATGTAGCATATTTGAACGAAGTTTACGTTAAAAGTGGTGTCAGTTTAATTCTAACGAGGCAATCTTTTGAATGAACCGAACTTGTGTTTTCTCTTCATGGCTCCTTTAAGAAGTAGAAGCACTAACATTTATTGCTGAACAAGCGCACAAAATATTTGTCTGTTTCAAGCCACGATAGTTTAGTTTCTTGCTAAAGGGAAGAAGAATGCACGAGGCCTGGGTATAGAACCGCAGCAGTTATTTGATAATGTTGTTATTCTAGTTCATGACGTGTACAGCATTACCGAAACGCGGTTGTCAGACAGTTTCTTCCGCACATTACTTCCCGGACGGCTACGCTTTCCTCCGCCATGACAGGGATTCCGAACACTCTAGCCAAAGCGATGGCGGAGGAGCTTCGATCGCTCTGGTTAAGTCGATTGTTGCGTTTTACTGCTCTGACGTAGAATTAGAGAATAAATGAGCTTCGGTCGAAGCAAAAGCTGATGTAGAAAAAAATCACTCATTAGCGTGTATTATCTTCATCCACCTCTAAACATCCGTGCATTCGCGTCTTTTTTTCAGCACCTCTCAGATCCTACCGACCCTGGCAACTACAACATCCCCTCATTGGGCGATTCCAACGCACCCGTTTAGCGGTGGAATCCCGGGGAAAAGGCTTCCAGTTCTTCCAAAGCAGCTGGCTTGTTTAACTACTTCGACATTCGCGAGATTGGCATATGCCGTCCTAACCCCTAACCGCGCAGCAAACGTCCTAGACATCGCATTCTCCAACTTGTCCTCTTTCTATCTTAACCAGACTCGATGAGCCCTTGGCCCGGCCGACCAATTGCCTAAACCTTTTACCGTCATTGTATTATTATCGGTTGCTTATGATCGGCGCATGAAGACCCCTTCCTTTGCTTTTACCCATTGCGATGATAACGCACTATACAAAACGCTTAACGACTAGAAATGGGAGCCAGTCTACACTTCACCTAATGCGGTGCAGCAGCTCACAAAAACTGTCCCAAAAACGATGGATGAGCAGAAACGGGAAAGGTCTAACCGCCCACCGAAATTTCTCTTCTTGTTTAGCAAAGAATTCCGCAGCGCATTGGGCCGAAAGCGTCGATTCCCAAGCTACTAACGCTACATGAAAGCTTCTAACGCTACATCCACCTGCATGAGCATCAAATAACAGCGTTCACTTGTGAAAGCACGCCTCTTTCGCATGAAAAAAAAACATTTCTCGAACTTGGCGGTCTTTTCGCTTACCCGTTCCCCGGGTGCCTTATGGCGGAACGCGAAAATGCGCACAAGAAAGGCCCCTCAGAGGATTACTCTGCAGGGTGGTGACAACAGCGCCTCCGACCCGGCCAGAATGTGCGAAATATTACCAAAAAACTTTTCGTCTGCGTATTGTTTGTCTCGTGACAGCGGATGCCCACCGGGATTTGCGTCACAAGGGGATATCGTACTGACGCCCAAAAACACTGCTCAGGATGTCACGCTTGCTATCCGCAGCCTGCCTTTAAAGGAGTCTTTCGGTCCCGATAATATCCCCTGCTTTGTTGTAACAGGCTGTTCCGGCGTTCTGTCACCGTTGCTCTGCCGCATCTTCTGTCTTTCTCTCGAAGAGCGGCACTCTCAAATTGGAAACCTGGTAGTTTTTTCTCTTCACAAGTCCGAAAACGCGTCCATGCTGTAACTATCGACAAATTTTCTCCTTTCTTCATTCCCAAACGTTTTCGAAAAAGAAGTACATCGTTATCTCTTGGATAAAATCAGCCCCTTGATTCACAGTCCAGTCGAATTTTGCCTGCTTTCGGAGTGACGCCAGCAAATGGGTACTTTCATGTTTTCAAATGGTTGTCTCTACTCTGACTGCAGCGAGGCATTCGACCGCGTAAACCATAATGTGCTCCTTCACAAGGTGCCTGCGTATGGTCTTTTTTTTACTTTCTGCGAGTGGTTCTCTACTTACGTCAAACATAGAACAAACTTCGTTCAGTACGTGCCGCTAATTCTCGCAGCTTCGCTGTGCCATCCGGGGTTCCCGAGGGCTCGAGCCTCGGACCTGTACTGTTTAACTGATTAGTCAATGATGTACAGTTCAGTGTAAAACGTTCTTCTCTCTTGCAGTTTGCAGACTACGTCAAACTTTATCGTGCAGTTGTATCAGAGGCAGATTACGCCCAGCTTCAGAGCGACGTAAACGTGATCTGCCTCTGGTACAGAATTACCTGACCTGAATCCTCCGGAAACCGTTGCTATTGCATACACTCAAAAGAATTCTTTTATATTTTTTTTACCACCTGGACTCTCAGAAGGTAAAACGAACCAGCGTAACACGCGATTTGAGTGTTTTGATGGATCTATTCATACATAGTGTAAACCGCGTACACACGCACATCTCTACAAACTGTGGGTGCTATCTCTCGCACAAGAAAAGATTTCTCAAATGGATCATGTTTTCTGGCCCTGTATAAAGCCCTTGTTATATCAAAGGTAGAGTTTGCATCGGCAGTATGGAGCTGTATGTGAGGGCGCAAAAAAGGTTCCCTCGAATCTTCTCTCGCCGCTACATCCCGGATGAAAATACGCTTACAACGACGTCATCAGGCAGCTTAACTGAAGAATAATGTAGACGCACGAATTACGATTTTTGTCTGTTCAAGTGGGTCAACTCTAAATTCGAAACCACGAAACTAGTGAGCTGTGTTCAACTAAGGGCTCCAATGTGAGCACTGCGTCCCCACTTGTGCTTTGATGTAACGAACACAGAGCGGCTGTCTCCTGTATGCCGTGTGCAACGCGTGTATAATCATGATTTTTATATATCCTTAGACGTCTTTTCAGCCAATATTTAGTCTTTCAAACGTGCTCTAAAAAATGCAAGTATCTGAAGGGCATTGCGCTCCCTCAGTTCTGGTATACAAGGGATTCCGGGTTCCCGTTTATGTTTGCATGTGTATGCGTGTGTTCTTGCGCGAGTATGTTTTGTCTATTCATTTCAAGGTACTTTACATGTATTTCGCCATGTTTGGATTTCTCGAATATGAGACGTCAATTGGAATGTTTAGAACCTGAGTGTCTACAGAAGCCTGTACTTTTCCATGATCCCACCACTCGTGCTTGCTAATGTCGCCGGCCGCAATGTTCATATCTTACTCGTGTACTTAGTGTGCTTGCGTGCGTTCGTATGTGTGCGTGCGCATGGGCATGCGTCCGTGGGTGAGCGCGCGCGCGCTCGTGTGCGTGTGTGCGTGTGTGTGTGTGCGTGTCTGTGTGTGTTCTCGTATACGTGTGCGTGTTTCTGTGGGTATGTTACTGAGTGGGTGTGTGTACGGCGTTACACTGCACTTCATGATGCACTGCACTTTGCAACCGATATCGCTACTTCATTGTTTGTTCCTTCTGTGTTACCCTGTGCTTTACTGCACCACCCAAGGAAGGACTAGTGCTGTTGGTGGGCACTGCTAAATAAATAAATAAAGGATTCGCAGTTCTCATTGCTTAAAAGAATCCAGTGTCTTCGTGTTGAAGAAACGAGGCTGACGACGCTAATCGTCGGTATTTTCCCCACGTTGAGAAGAGCCGCTTTCCTGCGCGGGGGGCGCGGGGGGGGACTTGACAACTATCTGCTTAGCGGCCACCTCCACCGGTGCCGCTGGGCATCCTGCCCTCCCAGCCGGTGTTGGGGGAGGCGGCCTTGTCTTCTTCCTTTGTGGCCGTTTTCTTTTTTCTTTTGGGTATGTTCTGGATCCCTGAGTATTGTGTGATTCTTCGTGGGCCTCTTCCCCTGATTATCTAGGGTAACGGCGGCATGCTTGGTTCACGCCTGGTATCGCGCTTCGATCTTTTTCTCCAGAGGAGGCCTCCCTGCCTGGTGGAAGAGTGGGAGGTGGCGGAAGTTGCTGATAGTCGCTGTTCCTGTTTTTGTGCGCTTTTTCGAGCTCCTTTATTACCTAAGGTGCTGGTTCTTGCTCGGTACCGGCTGCGTCTTGAAACGGGTGGGGGGTCGGATCGGTTGCTCGTCTGCCCCTCCAGCTCCCTCTTCATCGAAGGCTCGTTTCATGTTTTCATGGTGTCGATATTGGCATACCAGGGAACAAGGCTGCAGATGATCTGGCAAAATGAGCCGACGACTCCCCCATGGTCCCAGTCTGCAGTTCCAAACTCTGCTCTGATATGACCACGGATGTCACCACGTGAGAGGTGGCCGCACGCCACCCTTTCAGGTGAGTGGCGTGCGGCGTGTGGCCCACCTCAACCGCTACACCTGCCCCACGCACGATGGTGCCCGGCACAAACTTGTGTCTGGAAACCGGCTGCTGGAGCCATAGTCCCGCATTTCAGCGGACAATCTCCATCCTTGGTGGCCCCTTATGTTGCACCGGAAAGATTTATTTATTTATTTATTTATTTATTTATTTATTTATTTAAAATACCACTGGCCCCTTTACGGGGCATTGAGAAAGGGGGTAAAAACGTGAGGTGTAACGGATCATACAGAATTTTTTCACGCGTTAGATAACATAGCGGTACAAGTGACGGTCACAAGGTTTGTAACATAAGTTAAAGTCGGAAGACGATAAGAAGGAGGAAGTAAAGTCGATTGCATAGTGCAACCATAGTGCAACAGCAACCAAAGATAGGCGACTATACGGACGTGATGCGCACCAATGAGTTGCTATAGTTCGCAGTGCACACAATATAAAAATCACAAGAACGAACGCAGAACCTATGCTCACAAGTAAAAAAACATTTTTAGTATACAACATTCATAAGCAGTCACCAAGACCAAAAAAAGAAAGAAAAAACAAGAAAGGCCGTGCTGTGGTACAGATACGACAGGTTTCTGTGGACTTCAAGTACAGTTTTGGAGGTACATACGAGGGATACAGGACACCACATAAAAAAATGGCGAAACAGTATTAAGATACTGCGAAAACCGAGTAAGCAGCAATTGCCGGAAAAAATTATTGTCCGATACTGATGCTATGTTTTCTCGAAGACCATTCCACAAACGTATGGCGCGAGGAAGAGCAGATGATTTGAACGTATCAGTTAAGCAATATAACCGCGTGAAACTGAAGTAGCTATGCAGCCTACGGGAAGTAATGGAGGGAATAGAGCACTGCACGGGCCCGGGCCGGCCCGAAAGCCCGGGCCCGACCCGGCCCGCGGGCCGGGCCGGGCCGCCCGAAGTGGATTATCGGCGGGCCCGGGCCGGGCCCGGGCTCAGTGCCTCGGGCCCGGGCTGGGCTCGGGCTCAGTGCCGCGGGCCCGGGCCGGGCTCGGGCTCGACGCCACGGGCCCGGGCCGGGCTCGGGCTTGAATTCATAGGCCCGGCCGTTAATAGTTCCGACGTGAAGTGTAGAAAAGAGCATAAAATTGAATATTCTGAGTATAATTTTACGCGCTTCTTGGTGTTAGTTGTACACATTGTTTTGAAAACGTGTTTTGCTAGGGCTGATACAGTCAAACCCGTTTATAGCGAACTGCAATATGCACCGCGATTAGTTCGATATATCTAATAGTTCGATATAGCCGAACTCGCCTATAACGAGCCTATTGTTACGAGTTCGCAATCCGTGGGAGGCCCCCCCCCCTCACCAACTCCGTCGTCCGCGTATGCAGAAACCAACACAGTACAGTAGCCATTCCCATAGCAAAATAATCCATTTATTGCAAGTAATAAGCTACTTTCCGCCTTAACTGCTATGTTGCAAAAAAAAAGCGGTGATTTTTGTTTTCACTTTCGTCTTGGCGGCTTCAACTAGCATAGGATTCTCTACACGAAACATTGTTTGCACCAGTTCGAGTCCGCGTCCTCAAAAATCTAAGAAGCATTGGCGGAGCACATCGACTGCCTTAAACGCTTCATTATAAGCGTCGGACGGATTTCACTGGCGACATCATCGCGAAGGCTGGCGAGCTCTTCCCACAGTTCACCGATGCTGCTGTCTTGGTCCGGACTCGCTGACTGGGCGGGTTCCGTCGCGAGTCCCGTGCGTCGGAAACAGTTACGGAAAGTATTGGGCGTCACGTCGCTCCGTGCGAGGCGCAATGTCTCAGTCCCGGCTCTTGCTCCGTGGTCGCGGCCAATCAGCATCTCAATCGCCGCTCCGAGATCATGCATTTCGGCGGCCATTCTAGGCGCCCAGAGTTCGATATATCGGATGTGAACTTCGTTATAGGGAATATGTTTCCCATGTATTTCCGTAACTGAATTATTTTTGTTCGATATATAGCATAATTCGCTCTATCCGGGTTCGTTATAACCGGGTTTGACTGTAGTCACTATACTGTAACTTTAATGACATTTCATGTGCTGCATCAAGATTTTATATTTTGGTGTATAACATATCAAAGATACGGTTACAAGGAATGCCCTAGAGGGGAAGGAATTAATTAAGCCACCCTAAAGCTGTGCACCTATGTCTATGCACGTGTGTTTTAGATGCCGAACCAATCTTAATGCGGCTGCCGTGGCTGGAAATCAAACTCGCGTGCTAGAGAAGCACCACCGCTTAACAACCACTGCAGGGAAAATATTTCAACGCACGCACATACGCGTGGATTCAAATGGAGAGCAAGAAATTTGATTAATACCAACTTTTGACCGAAAAAACCACATGAAGTTGCCAAGAGTCTGGCCATCAAAGGTGATGGTGTCTCTCGTGTAAGAATACGAGCTATTATTACGCCCATGTGGCGTGAACTGCAGACGGTGTGAGCTAAACTACGTGTACTTTTCAACCCTTTTTTTGCGTTACAATTCAGGGCGTGCTTGTACAGACTAGATGCTCCGTCTGATTTCCCGCTACGAAGATACTCGACCAAATATAATAAACTAATTTTCTTCAACGTCTAAAACCAGGCCTGGTCACATACATGCGGGCCCTCTGAAGGCTAAAAAAAAGACCGTGCCCGGGCTGGGCGTGGGCTTGAGACGACGGGCCCGGGCCGGGCCTGGGCTTGAGACGACGGGCCCGGGCCGGGCCTGGGCTTGAGATGATGGGCCCGGGCCGGGCCCGGGCTAGGCTCACTTATGAATGCCCGGGCCCGGGCCGGGCCCGGGCTTGGTGTTACGGGCCCGGGTCGGGCTCGGGCTTCACAAAGCGGGCTCGGGCCGGGCTCGGGCCTTAAAATCAGGCCCGTGCAGTGCTCTAGGAGGGAACATTAATGTGAACTGGAAAAGGTCGGTTGTTGTACACTGTACACGTATTTGTGAAACCGGCAGAGAAGAGGAATATCCCGGCCAGTACTCAGGGGTTGAAGCAAAAGGCTGTGCTTAATTTGCGTTATGCTGCTGTGATAGTCATAATTTGGTGAAATGCAACGGGACGCCCTGTTCTTAATCGCTTCAAGCATATTAATTAAGTAGCTGTGGTAAGGGGGCCAGATAGGAGCGGCATATTCAAGCTGTGGGTGGACGAACGTTTGATAGGCTAGTTGACGGACGTGAGTGGGACAGCTATGCAAATTGCGGCGTAGATATCCTAAAGACTTGGAAGCTTTTTCGCGAATGGTGGCAATGTGGTGAGACCACGAGAGATTGGGTGTGAAATATACTCTAAGGTACTTATAGGAAGATGCCTGTGACAGTGGCATTATTGATAGTGTGGCGAAAGGTAGAAACGGTTCGCTTGGGCTTAAAGGAGATTATTTACCATTTGTCCGGGTTTTGTGACATTAACTTTTTTTACAGTAGTCACTAATGCGGTAAAGGTCGTTTTGAAGAGTGAAGTGGTCGTCGGTGGAGCATATAGGACGATATACTATGCAATCATCTGCAAACATTCGCATGCAGGATGAAATGAGGCTTCTGAACTTGAGAAAGCTGGCATCAATGCCCACCCTTGAATTGAAAAAAGCGAACCCCAACCACCCACCAAGCTGCTTCTTTCTTTACGGTGTTTGTCTGTGCATGTGTGTGCATGTATATAGTCTGTGTATGTGTAGACGCTGCTGCCGCTGGCACTGTGGCTTGACGCTACATATGTATATAGTTTGTATATAGTCTGTGCATGCTCTGTTTTTATTGCCCTTTCACTGTCCTTCTTTTCACTGCTCTTCACATCCCCCAGAGAGACCTGTACCTTCTACTGAGAGGCCTAACGTCGTGACGTAAGTATTACCCGTTCAGTAAACGTTCTCTCTGGGGGCGGTGGTAGTGTTGGCCTCACCGGGAAGGAGGTGTTGGACACTACGTGTGAGGGTGGGCTTATGAGGCTCCTTGGCGCTTATAATCGCTACATTTTTGTCGAGATGCAGGCGTTCCTGAAGAATTCGCACGGGCGATCACGGCTTCCCTCTGGGGGCTAACACAGCACACTTATGCCCGTCCTTGGATTCAAGTTTTCCGCACCGGTTGCGGTTCCGGATACGGCTGCCTACGGCCGCTGTGGGAAATTGGAGGCACACAGAACGTGGGGGCAGGCCACTAGGTGCCCCGCTTTCTTCCGCTTTTCCTCTATACGACGTGCCTGCATGGAACCTTCCGCAGTGTGTACGAGAAATGCGGCCGCCTCGGGAAACCCGTAACCACAGGACACACCGAATAAATGCGCCCGTTTTTCATATTATCCCGCACTAAATGTCATCATTGACGCTTTCGCGCCCCGTGCTCTTGTTGGCTACCGGCACATGTAGCTATTTGCCCCCGGGGATGACTAGAGGGCCTGGGGAAAATATATAGCAGGTTTACGCTTCCAGTCAACGAAATTACAGTGCGAGGCGGGTGCCGTTGTGGCTACCAGAACGGGGAGTCGCGTGAACAAACGCATACCGTTCCACCCATGTGTCTCGCTCTTTAAGACTGCGCGCAGTTTGTGTGGGCGTATCCGTGGGCGCAGCGTGATTAACACAATAAAGAGTCTTAGCACAGTGGCTACCGTAGGCTATGCCGCAGTTGGCAGGTACCGGAATCAAACTGGACAGGTGTGTATTCGTCTGAGGGATGAGCGGCCCGCTTCATGGAGCCCCCGCATTGATTCCAGCGAGGCATGGCCCTGTTTGCCGCACCCGCGCGAGCATGTGTAGTTGGGTCTCACTACCTAGTGTAGCGCACACTAGTCGCTCTGCTAACGCTGTCTGATGTTGGACAGTTTTTCCGGAAGTGTCTGGTGTGGTAGCAGGCGAGGCAGAGTAAAAGACGACACCGGCCATTCGATTAAAATGGGGCTACTGCTGATAGTGGCCTCGTGGCGGATCGTCTCTAGATATGCTGGAGTCGACCGAATCACATGAAATATCTTCGTGGTGACTGTCGTGACTTAGCTCGGGTTTCTGTCATATTTTGCGAACAAACATCTGGACCCGGTCAAAGCGTTCTATTTGGTGAGTCAAGCACCTTGCTGGCCGCCAGAGCACCTGTACCACTATTTTTAGATGGTTGGGGTTTACCGCGAGGCACCGCCTACTTTTCTTTGTGATCTCCATGCGTGCGGTCAGCTCTTCCATGTCTATTTACACAATGAATGTCACCACTCGAAGATGGTTGAATTGGAACTACGGTGTAAGAATATTTAGGCATTGACGCCGTGCTAGGAGGCGTGACCAGATCTTGTTCGCTTACCCACTGTGATTTTCTTTAGCGCGGACCGATGGCACCGCGCCACGGGGCCTGCCTAGTCCCCGTGGCGCATTAAGGCATTGTCCTGTTTGACCTATGCAAAACTTTCCAAGTTTGAGAGGTATGTTACATTTATTGAAGAAATTTATTGCCTTCTAAGAAATCGCCTTGCGCTCTACTCTACGAGCCATAGAATGCCATCTAGGCCAATCGATCAATCTACTAAATCGTGTAGGGTTCAAAATTCTGGGGAAAGTGGGCATAAAACGCGTCGGAAGACTTTTACGTTAAAAAAAATTGTTTCAGTTTACCCTCAAGTCACTTGTGAAAAAAGATAGCTAATCTGAACAGTTTTCTTTTCTTTCTTTGTGTCTCCTTTGTTGTGTGCGTAGACTTTCTTGCTGCTTAACGTTCGAACTGCAGTACCACCGGCCATACAGTAATGTACAGAGGGCACCACACTTATCTATAACAGAGCTTTCGTACTTCTAGACTTATCCTGCCTTCACTGAAAATGATATAAAGAAAACTACTATGGCTTGGAATTCGTAAGGCTTACTCACCACTGTGTCCCCGAAGTTGTGGAAAGCTTGTTTCGGCAGTTTTCAGAAGTAGCCCGTTGAATATGAACTGGCGTGTATAGAGAAGTGTATTGCACACTATACTCTGATTAATTGAGTCCTATCAACCTGGGTACATCAACGCAATAGTAATATGGTTATTTTCATGTAAGAGCCCAAGGAATTGGGAAGTTTGTCATCGCGCGACAATTCCTAAACTGACATTCTGCTTTACGAGTGCGTACCAAACTAATGTTGCGACAATATTACTCGCTAGAGACGGGAAATGCGCTAGGCCACAGCCGCAACAAGTCTCCATGGATTCCACGTCTGCGGTACTAAGCTCAGTGATAAAGCAACAGGAATTAATGTCGAGAACCAGGTACAAGGCAAAATTTTATCTTTTCACCTGACGACAAAAATAGCGACAATGTGATTTTAACGTCATATATACCGATCTCGAAAGCTCGTGAATTTTCTTAATGCAAATGTTTGGCTTTAAACAAATGCAAATCATCTAGTTGTGTAGTCCGTCTCGCTGTCCTCCTGCCTACCATATTATGCGTCGCATTTTCATTCTTTGCATTCGGGCTAAGCAAAGAGGTGGCTTGCGAAACATGTAAGACTGGCACTATTAACAGCCAGTGCCAACGGATTCCAGTGGTCATAAGGGCTGGCGGTGAATTTACGATGATCGACCGTTTAATTCGTCTTCGCGACCACAGTACGGTGCAGAACAACAAGACGGAAACGTAGAGGTGTTAAAAACATTGACTCCTAACAACCTGGAAATACTCACCATCGCCCATCGCTGGTTATCAGTTGGTTAGCCCACCACTGCCGCTGCTGAAAACGACGACCGACGGTGTATACGCAATATGACTGAAAGGAGCCATTACCGGCGCGACAAAAAAAAAAAAATAAAAAATGCGTGTGCATGAAGCCGCACAGATCATCACCCAGCAGCGGTCTGTTAGCGCGAGTAGAGTGCCCATGACGTAATGTTCATTTCTTTGTGTTTTGTTTGGAATGTCGTAGCGGTAAAGCTCTCGTGTGACCGACGTCCTGCTAGCAGGTCGCTTCGGCAACAGTGCGTCCGCATCAGTCGTGTTCCCAGCATGTTCCGCAGGCGAATCCGTTGTTTTGACGAGCTCAGCTTGTGGAACGCGAGAGGCAGAGTTCGTAGCTTGGACCGTGAAAGTGCGAACGCATTCTGGTTCCCACTAGCATGTCCATTGGCGCCAAATCAATCACCTTTGCGGCATTCGCCCTTCGGCGTCGTTGCCTTCTTGCGGTGCTTATTTCAACAGTTTTCACACGCCGGACCATCGCGGGGAGAAATAACACTTCCAGGAAAAATAACACAGAAATAACAACATGCTGGTCCCATCCAGGCACCAGCAGTCAGCACTCGCTGGCGTCATGTTGTACTACTTCGCTTCACCTCCGCTGGATGGCCGCACCATACGTGCTAATGAAACTTTTTTCGTCGTTGCTCTAATTTCGCTTTGCTGGCGTCATTTCCATGACGGTTATAACGATAGTGAAATATTGGTGTTTCCCGAAATAAAGCACTATCGTGGTAGAACGCGGAAGTTTGATACCTTTCCTGCCGGGACAGCAGCGAATTCGTTAGGAAGCGAGGGCAGACGACGCGGGCAGGGCTGGGTTAAAAAACACGCCCACTTCGCCTCGCGGGAACCCTGGTGTGATGCGACGCTGAGGGGGTTCAAGCGCAAGCGGAGAGCAACCGTCGACCGAAAGGCCGCCGGAGAGCGGCACACCTGTGATATTCTAGGCACTATATATGCGCAGCGCGCCCGAAGGAGAGGAAACCGCGGAGAGAGAGAGTACTGCACATGCGCAGCCCCGCGCGCAGCGTCGCCCACCGGCGGACTGAGAGCGCGCTGGGCCGCACACGCTCTCACCTGGGCACGCGCCGGCGCCAGTGCGTCTGCCGCGGCTATGACGCAACACAATCCACTTTAATCCAATCCAATCCAAATCCAATCCAATCCAAGCCAAGCCAGTTCAATCGAATCCAATCCAATGCCGCTCGCGAGAGAGTGTTCGCTATCGGAGAGGAGAGCGGGAGAGTGGCTGCGGAAAACGGACGCACGCCGCGGACAACAACGGACGCACGCAGGAAGGACAGGGCCGCCGACAAGAGATGCTCTGAGCGTCGCATCTAAAAGCTCTGCGTGGCCGCGTCAGGTTCTTGTAGGGAGCTGTCGCTCGGCATGACTTCCCCTGACGGAAGCTGTCGCTCGGCATGACTTCCCCTGACGGAAGCGGGCCCACAGCATTTCCTTTCGGTTCGTAGCGCGGGTGTTGGCTTTGTAATGGGACTGAGTTGAAGCGGCCTTGGCTTGGCTTCAGACTTTGGCAGCTTCAATATTGCACATCACGACTGCTGATTGTGCAGTTTGAAATAAATCAGTTTTCATAAAGAAAGCTTCACTTTCTAACTCGGCCTCTCTTAAGAAAGAAGCAAACCTAAGAAAATTCAAGTAAATGCTAGTAAGATCATCCGACCCCCTGCCCAAATCTTCGCAACTCAATTGGGAAGGTGGAAAACCGCTGCAGCGAACAGCGTCGTTGATTTACGCCAGTAATTGTGAGAGCTTCCAAGGGCGTCTTTCATAGTTTCATGCGTTGGCTTACGCTAGATATCGGTTGTAAACATTGATCTTCTCAACCGCGCACACATGATGACGATCTTTAATTGTCGTCCTGTACAGTTCATTTCCACGCACTGATTTGGGGAAACAAGACATATCTTGGTCTTGATTCTTTTACGCATTCACCCCATTTGTCGCCAGGCCTTGTTTTTTTCCGAATAGCGGGGCACGATTCGCAGCATTACGTCACCGTAAATGTAAAGAACTGGGCTTTCAGGCATCAGGATTTGAATAGCGTTCATCTATTAACCAATATCGAATGACTGATTGGCTGCCTTAGCCAATGCCAGGCGTGCTTTTTAAGAGCACGGTGAGCGGTCAGGATGGGACAACTGTCTTCATGCGCACAACCCAGCTGATGTACTGATCCTTTACTCCGCAGAATATTACGGGCTGTTTTTGAACTCTTGGGGAACCGCACGCGTGCACGAGGTTTAGAGAGGCAATCCTTTCTCACTTTGGAAACGCGAGCAACAAATTGTATCATTATACCATGGGGATTCTGTGTGTAAGAAGCCGAATGTTTTCAGGAAGCACCGTTTGTAAGAGAAAGATGCTATTAACTCGAGAATATCCGACGCCGCGCTACTGTTCGGAACACCTTCAACTTTTTTAGATGCGGAGCGTCTTATAGTCTGGGAATGTCCCGCGTCGGCGTCCCCACTCACACTGCGCATGCACAACTCTCCTCTTTCCCTCTCTTCCACAGGTGCGCGATACTCCCGCCACTTCTTCTCTCGTACCAGCTGCCTGCACTTCGCTTTCGCTTCTCCCGCGTTCTCGCTTCTGCTTTCGCTGCGCATGTTTGGCGCTTGCGCATCTCTCCTCCTCTCGTCTCCTCTCCTTCAACCTTGAATGTAAATCGGATAGCGCGCTGCGCGCGCATAGCTCAGCGCTTGCTGCGGTTGACTCCACTTCACTCCGTCTTCCGATGAAGTGTGATGGAAGCAACAGTCCCGTCAGTTAGTGGGTTGGCGCAAGCAAGCGTCAGCACCACCCCACAAACTAACAGCAACGCCACGTCCACTGAAGACAAAGCTGCGCAGCGAGAGGCACGCGACGCTGAGCGCAAACGCTTGAAGCGAGCGGCGGACCCTGAGCTTCGTTGGCGGGAATGCTCGGTGCTTGCGCATCTCTCCTCCTCTCGCCTCCTCTCCTTCAACCTTGAATGTAAATCGGGTAGTGGGCTGCACGCGTTCAGTTCAGCGCTTGCTATGGTTGACTCCACTTCACTCCGTTCTTCCGATGAAGTTCTACGAACACAACGGAAACACAACGCAACCCCGAGATGCTCCGCATCTACTCAGCGTTCCTTTCGGGAAGATGGGGCTAATTTTTCTTCTTACGATCAAGCACGATCGCGTGCCAAACTCCGCGCACTTCTTTCCCCTCTTATTCCGAGTGACCGCGCACACACCCTTTCCCCGGTTGAGAATCAACATCCTCCCGCTTCCGCGGTTGACTCCAAAAGACCGCCGCTGAATGGCGCGTCGCATTCGCTGTCCGCCAGGTAGGAGGATCTCCTGGTAGCGGTGCACGCCATCCCTTCCTGGAAATGTCTGGACTACGCAGCCGATCTTTCACCTCAGTGGGGCCGCGTCATCATCCTGAACCACGAACAGGTCCCCTACGTGGAGCCATGACAGCAGCGTTGACGTGCCGTGATGCGCTGATCACTGAAGCAAATATTGTCTCTTTGTCCTGATTCATAGGCGACGTACCGCTTCCTCTCGGTGCTTAGCACGTCAGCGTAGATCTGGTCCAGCGGGCGTCCGCCTGGTGCACTCTGTCTGCAGTGGCAGACTTGCAGTGCGCTTTCCAATCAGCAAATCAGAATGTGTGGGAGCCCTAATTTTGGAACTGTCATGGCCAACTGGAGTCAGTGGCCGGCAGTTCACAGCCACCTCAACCTCCAAAAACACAGGAAGCACCTCGTCATAAACAAAACAGCTGTGTCTCAAACAACGTCTCAGCGAGTCCGTTATGGTACGCATGACACGCTCCCAAAAGCCAAACGACAATGAAGCATATTCCGCAATACATTTCCTCTCGTTTAACCTTTAGCTGACATGATGTTGTATTTCTCGTGTTGACAAATTTCGAAGCTGTCTTGAGCAGCAATGGAACATCATGGCGCTGTCCGAATACACGGTCGATGGCATTCCGGGTCTCGATGTCAAGCGCCAGAATGCGAGAAGAAAGGTTCGTGTGGTCAAATCCGAGGTGAGCTCTAAGTGTACCGGATGCGTGACTGCACAAGAAACACAGCGATGACCAACTTCGTACATTACTCAAAGCTAGTGCGTGAGTAGAGTGGCCACAGAAGTCCACGTTCACGACGTCGAAGGATAAAGACTCTGCTATGCGATTCCTTGGCAATGTTGCCATAGGGGATGACTCAGGATGTAGGCGCCCAGGATGGCATGGTAGAGAAAACATCAGGTTATTATGAACACTCTGACGACCATTCAAAATCGTTCCAAAATGAAGCAAGACAATCTGCAAACTCCCGATCTTGTTGAAGGTATCTCCACAGCCTCGAAGCCAGAATTCCCGCTAGTAGCCCCAGTCGGGGAAGGGAAACATTCTCTAGTGGTGCGACACGGCTTCTACTCATAAGAAGCGTCGTGGTAATGTTGTCGTCCGGGTTTGTTTTGCGGACACAAGCAGCCACTCGATAGGATAGAGGGCTTGCGTCAGCAAAAAAAATGCAACTCGAGTTTTGCACAATTCTGCGGATCTGTGTAGCTGACACATCTACGAAGTTGCAGAGCACACAAGGCGCGTAGCTCTGTTACCCATGCTTTCCGCAGCTCTCAAGAATCCGGCGGTAAGGAATATTTCCATGCAGAGTTGTCACCTCAGAGGTTTTAAGATCAGTATAGCTCGTACGTGGAAAGAGCTTATCAAGCCTAGATGATCGAAAAGCCGTGCAAATGCTTGTGACACAGTTCGCTTGGTGCATGGCTGTACCTAAACGTAGGAAGACGCGGTTTGAATTTTTTGTACTATGCCGTCCGCAACGTGATTGCAGTGGAACGCAAGAATATTCGAATTTGGCGTGCTTTCTCTAACGTTCTGAAGATAATCGGAGTCCGCTACGAAACAGTCATTCAGTGCCCTGGAGTTCAAGCACTACTTGCGAAGCTCCTTGCTGGCATCGCTGATTATATTGATTTCTCCCTTGTAAAGCTCTAGCGCGTCGTTTCCGAAGATACGCCGATGACAAGGTTATCGAAGTAAACGGATCTCTGTAGGCGAGCTGATATTTCTCAATACCGGCCCTTCTACGTTTCGAGATGATGCTGTAAAGTAGCTGCCAAAAGAAATGGGATTGACGAGGCCCCAAACAGCACATTCATCATTCCCTATTCGACTACGTTGAGATTACGATACTCGCTCCTCGGTGGGCGATGAATCCACAGAAACCGCATAGCGTCACGATCATCTCGACGAATGGATGTCAGTAAAAAGGCCTCTGGGATATCTGCAGTCATGACGACCAGATAGACCTGAACTGCAAATGTAACTGCAGCTGTTGTGAACCGCAGGAAACCAAGACGTCATGGTATGCCAGAACTGGAAACGCGCTTCCTCTTTCTTTAATTAGTAATAATTATATTGTGCACACCCCCCCTTCTACCGCCTCTCCTTTCGCAACATCCTCGCCCCGAGCTCTTGACAATTTCCAGGGAATAACTTTTGTACTGGGCGCGTAAAGGACTCTTCTGCCTCAAGTCCCACTTTGCAGAAATGGACTGCTTTGCCACGTCCAGGAAATGTCTTTTCTATGACTCCCGTTTCTCACAATAATTTTGGGCCTCTTTCTTTACTAAGGACAACCTTCTAATATTGAGAGGTGCAGAATTCTTAGTACGGACATGAAACGATGAATGCTGAGCCCGTATTCCTCAGTTACTCTGTTAAATGGGTCAAGCGCTTGCGAAAAGGTTTGATTGATGCAGATGACTTTGCCAAGGACAAAGGTCTCTAGCTCGGTTTTCCAGACCTCTGTTTGCTTGTGTCTTGCATGGGCTATGATGCGCTGACGCATGCCGTATTTCTGTTCCGTGGATGTTCTGTAGGATGAGGTGTGTTGAAGGTAGCGGCCACTCAAATTGGTCACTGACGTACGGCGTTTTCTCTGAGTGCTGCTGACGAATGGGTTCGTTATTCTGAGTTTGAAAGTGGCCTGGCGACGCTTCTCACGGTATGTCATTGAAGTTTTTTCTCTTCGTACGTTTTTAAATGGTCGATAATAATCTCTTCCCATTAAAAGCGCGTGGTATATTCTTCCTCGAGATATTGGGTGGATGTGTATGGCTTAAGGTCGTTGTTCAATAATGTCAGCTTGGCTTTGTGTTCTTGGAGGATGTAAAGAAGGCCTTTGGATGCTAGGAAATATGGCAGCGGAAAGTTGATGGTGCCAATGGCTTCGTTGCGATTTTTTTGTATTAATAAACGGAGTGCGGGTCGCTTTATGGTCGAGAATTTCATGGCACGAAGCTTAGTACGCTGTCCTATTTCTTAGTGCGCGAGCGATCATAATTTTCCCAAATAAAGATGCGGCTCACAATTCACGCACAGAGATTCCGCAGCGGCGATAAGCTTCCGCTCTGGTCAACATTTCATGTGGGCTCTTTAGTAGGAAGCCATGTCCGTCGGTATGGGTGGAGTCTGTGGCCTCTTGCGTTCTGGAACCCGAGGTCTGGGACTACCCAGTTGTCGATGGCACTTCGTTCCAGGTTTTCGACACCAATGTGGTGGAAAACAAGAAGACAAAGGACCGAACGTGCAGAGGGGACCAATATTTCTATTTACATAATGATGATGACGTGGTAATCGGGGAAGTTCTTCTTTCACAACAACAGCAGCTAGAGCCCAAGCATAGCTCGTTTGTCCAGCACGTCATTAAAGGATGGCTGGCATTTCTCGTGTGACGAAGCATCTAACACCACCCGAAGCTTAGTCGTTACTGCCTCCCGTCTGAAATCTGCATGATGAAGGAGGAAGTAAACTATTTTCCCGGGGCATTCCGTTCCACCACTCCCTCAGCACGACCTTCCTTGAACTACTCGCCGATGGCTGCGTCGTACTCTTCGACAAGATTTTGCTGATGTTCAAAGCATTGTAGCTGCCGTCGAATTCAGCTCTCCGCGACAGCCAGGTTAGTGCTGGACATGAGGCCTGGCGTTTTGATCATAACTGGACGACGTATTGGCCGTCTTCTTCGTAGAGTCTACTCCGAAACTTCACTAACGCATCGTGGTCTTCAGCTGTAATCTTCTCAGGCACGTCCGTTACTTCTATGCATCCAACCTCCATATTTCTGAGTTATCGATGATTTCGCAACTTTCGTCCGGTCCGTAAACGCACCCCAAAAACAAAGTATTCGTGCTGCTGCTCCTGACCAGGGGATTGTTGGTACTTGAGTACGAACCGTGTTGAACGCTCCCAACCACCGTCTCAACGGCGCAAGGCCTGTCGTTGATTCGCTTGACACGTCCGCTCGCGAGTCTCCAGTAGTTAGAATCCACCAGCAAGCCTATATTCGCTGTTTGTGTCTGCTTTTTTCCGTGTTCATCGAAAATGAGCAAATTGCGATCACGAAGCAGCTTTACCACCTGTATTTTCAAAGGAGGATTTTTTACTGTGCAGACCTCTCGCACTTCAACAGCATCAGTGGTAACTTGACTAGTTTTAAAACAGCTTCGTAAGGTGACTGCTCCCTTCCGGCACTGGTACGATAGCGGACGGATCGAGCTGCCAAATGTAAACACGGCCAATTCCTCCACTTAGAAATTAGACAGGGCCAGCTGACTGCACAGCTCACTGTGCACGAAGGTTTGTTGGCTCCCTGTATTGAGGAGTAGCCCGGCCAACAACGGCCGACCGCAGTCACCATACGCCCACGCTGTGGCACTTGAAGCACCCGGGCAGGTGATCCCCAATCGCTCCCAAGTTTTCCAGATGATGGTTATATGACGTCTCGAAAAAGTCTCACACTTGCGTTTGGTGCAAAATCGGCAGTTCTGTGCCATGTGGCCTTGTAGCACTCATCTAAATCAGCAGGGGTTTGTTGAAAGGCGCCGTCGCTTCTCTTCTACGGTTAAAACAGATCGGCATTCCCTTGCATTTTGGCCCTGAGTATCACAGAGAAAATAGATCAGTGGTCCTCCCGACGGCGGATCCATTGAACTGGATGTAAACCTGACTTCCAAGGCCAAGAATAACAGCAACTGAGGAGATGAATTCCTCGGCGGCTGTAGAACTGGCGACTTTCACATTCAGAATTTGGCGGCAAGATTCGGCTCTTCTTCCTGATCCGCATGTGCACCTTTAAAAACGACATGATGGCCTTGACTTACTCCTCTAGAGGCGTTGGCTCGGTGTTGGCGACGCTGGCAGTCTCCTTTATACGCTGATGCTACTTAACGCCAGGTCTCGTGGCAGCGAGCGCATGAGGACTCGAGTCAGGGTCCCCGTGCACTGGGACGCTAGAACGCCAAGGCTTTCGACGTAGTCATTCCTGAATTGCACCTGCTTGTACAGGTCTTGAAAATATACTATCGGCGTGGTCGTCTACGAGAAGTTCCTTGCGTCTAAACCGGACGGTGACGATATTCATAGCCTGACGGTAATTCACGTCATTGATGGGAATCAATTCAATGGCGCGTTTTGCGTCTCAGGTAAAATAGGAGCATAAATACAAATTTCTTTAAGTAGGGTTGGTTGGGTGGCTATGAATCGCCGCCTCAAAATAGTCCTGAAAGCCGTGTGATACGCGTGGCTCGCCAGAAAAGTATGGGACTTGCAGCGTCAGCAAGACAACACGCGATATCAATCGGCGAGACTCGACTTGCGGGGGCGATTCGGATCGGCTTTAGGCCGAACGCCTTCGAGCACCATAATTTGTGGTTTAACGGGTTGTGGTTCCCCTGGGGTGCCATTGCCGCAAGCTCCTACGTCTGGTCCCTCGAAGATCATTCAAGGCCGAGCACAGCCGATTGATCACACGGCATATGCTTTCCTAATATCCTATTGCGTCGGCAAAAGTCTTGTCGAACTTATCGCCTTCGAGTGCTTCCCTGATCGTGTCATGAAGTTCTTGAAGTGAGCGGCATTGTTTACTTCTAAGTTTGTCTGCTGCCTCTTGCCGGTCACGCGGAGACGGCGACGGGCTTTGGAAGAGCTCGACGGCTGCGTTGGGCAGGCTCTTGACGACTCTACGGAGAGCGCCTCGCTGACGGCTGAGCTTGTATATCAGTCAGCACACGATGCCTGTCTTCTCCTGGGTTTTATGGAACCAGAAATATTGGTGATACTGGAATTCAGATTACTTTATACGGCCAAGAGCACGCCAAGCGCCTCCTTGCAACTACCAGTCTCTACGTCCAGCGCAATACCCGTATGGTCACCCTTCTCATTGAGGTCAAGCACTCCCCAAATCGTGCTAACACTTGACGCGGAGTAATCACAGTGTAGCTTGAAGATTCAAATGAAACGATTCTGAAATGGATCCACTGCGAGCAAGCGGACGTCTTAGTGGCGCACCGAATAGGCAAAGCAAATCGAGCCGTCCTGGCTTTCGACTTCCATACAACTCCACTTGTGGTTAAATATTACATGGCTATAGTAAAGTGCCGCCTTACCAGCCAATGATAATGGCCTGCGTCGAATGCCACAGCATCGGACAGATACCGAAGTACTGCTAGCATTAACCTGTGTGCCGCGAATGTGGGCACACAGGCTGAGCTATGCGAGCACACACTTTATTGTGTGGCTTGTAAAAAGAGCTGGTCATCTGGCGGTGGGCCCTATGCGAACCATGCGAGCGCACACTTTATTGTGTGACTTGTAGAAAAGATGGTCATCTGGCGGTGGACGCCACGTGTCCTGCCCGCACTCCATTCCCCCTCGCACCTATTCTAACATGCAAGATGGAGTATCCTGGTGGATCGTTTACGTTCTCATGGCACCTCGAGGACCAACACTGCCGATGCCGTTCCTCAACCAACTATTGCCTCAGTTAAACCCCCACGTTCTCTTTCACCTTGCCAACAAATGATTTTATCCTGCAAACCGTATTATCCCAACTTGATAGCCTTCTTATGGAACTCCACCAGCTTCGAGAAGAGAATGCGCAGCTCAAGGGTGAACTTCAAACATACCGCCAAGGGTCCCATACCATGCCCGCCCAAACAGCTCTCTCTAGCACAACCACACCTGCAACATCAGCCGTTAGTAATCAAGCCCCACTCTATCCACGACTACAAATGCAAAGTCGGCCCTCCGAAACCCCGTACCCTAGATGCCAAAGAAACGGAAGAGCCATAGTACAAGCGTACCGCTACCTCGCGAAGAGGTACTGAAACCAGCAATGTTATGCAAGTGTTGAAATTTATTCGTGCATACACCCAGGATCAACACCCCGCTCGGTTTGCGGATATAAACGACCTAGGGACCTTCACAGACCAATACGCTAAGAAAATTTGGCCATGATGAACATCATGCGTACTTCCCGGTGTGCCAGATGAAGCCCGCCAACCGCCAAGAATGGTTAATCTCCGCTCAAGAAACCAGATCACTGCTGAAAATTAGAGGTTACACAACTTATTCGAAACCGTCGATAACCCACCAAGGCAAAGTCCCATCTTCCGCCCAACCATCAGTGGAGGAACAAGCGACTGTTTTAATGCGACCGGGCCATGGTTGCTGCAAGGTGTCCATCCCTGGCAAATACTCAAAGGATTACGGAGGGGTTATATGACAGGTCCGCCTACCTGATTCGAAACCACTAAACGCGCGCCTGTGTATTACCGCCCAGTCACCGGCTCTCAGAGATCTGTTAAATATAATTGGTTGTGCCACCTTGTCTTGCAGTATTCCCACACTCCAATTACCATCGAGGAGACCATTAATACGAAAAGTACTACTTGGGGATATGACTACGGATGGTAGAGGCTCGTGCGTTGAGGCTGCCATTGACGATTGTGGGCCGTCTTTTCTTAATGGCCCCACGTTAGCCACCCGGGTGGGTCTTCATCCTTTGCCGAAAAACACTTCGCCTGACCTAACCATCGCCACCACAGGAGTGATTCGCACGTGAAGCTTCCATACCACCACTTCGGGTAGTGACCATTAACATATTCTTCTCACTCTCCGAGGCGAGCGCCCGCCCTCGCCAATGTCTTTCGCACATTGATTGGCAAGCTTTTCGAACCGCCGTCCGTATCCCTCAGAATGCAACTCTTCCGTGGTTCACTGCTGCGATACAATAATCGAAAGCACACGCTACAGAGGAAATCTTATGCCACTCAACACCTGAAGTGGACGCTCATCTTTCCAATCTTTGGAAGCGCGTGCAAACCCTCACCCCTCGCTATGTAACTAACAGCAAACGTCACCGAGACCTGATCCTAATTTGTCGCCAGTATTGAATCATCCGACAATATAAGCGCACCTTTTCCAACGGTTATTAACACAGTCTCTGTGCCAAGCTCGGTAAAGAAAGAGAACTTTCCAAGCTGTGGAGCACGTTTCGGGCCTTGTCGAAATAGCGCAAGGTCAAACCTACGCTATTCCCTTCCGTCACTCTCCGGACCCACCGGCGGACGTACAACCTCGTCTGATAACGACTCTTTAACACGAAATTGTTTTCTTTCCGGATACACGAGGATTTCACTGCCGTCACATCCATCACAGAAATGACGCCAGTACACTAAACAAGCGGCCTGTAAAGGGTGCACCCCTGCGCACAAGGACTTGTTGTGGGGAAGGAACCTTTAGTACTAAAGAGTACGTGA
The DNA here is from genome assembly GCA_013339765.2 of Haemaphysalis longicornis. Taxonomy (NCBI): domain Eukaryota; kingdom Metazoa; phylum Arthropoda; class Arachnida; order Ixodida; family Ixodidae; genus Haemaphysalis; species Haemaphysalis longicornis. The sequence goes on from CM023455.1 coordinate 38,012,438, forward strand.
TACTTAGGGTTCTTCATTTTCGGTTTTTATATTTCAAACCAGTGTTTTATGCCGCGATACACCAAGATTTCACCGGCGTCATATTCGTAACAGTAAGTACGCCCGTACCTTTGCCGAAGTGACCCACCAGCAGGACGTCAATCGCCAAGCACTCCCACAAGACAGCCGTGCTCCCGCAAATCATACTCAGAAGCAGATTTCGCTGTATATTTCACTTTCGTGTTCTACCGATTCCTGTGACTGATAAATCAGCCACATCTTTTTCCCTCATGCCTCTCACAGCCCCCTCCGCTGCCAGTCAGCGTGGTTCCGAAAGTGAAAACAGATCTCCCCGTCCCATTCACCATGGGTGAGTTTGCGGCAGTTATTCCCCAGTGAAAACCTCAGTCTGCCTCTGGCCGTGGCGGCGTGAGATGGCTACTCCTGCACAACTTGGATGAGTGTGCACACTGAGTATGGTTAATACTTACTGGGCCTCTGGTGACGTTTCAAACAAAGTAAAACTTACACTAATTGACCCAATGCGGAAGTCGAACAAAGACGATTCTGCGCTGACTAACCTCCGACCTATTTCTCTTAAGCCACCATCTGTAAACTTATGGAACGATTGATTAACATGCGCCATCAATATTATTTGGAATATGAACACGTGTGGTTTCATTCATCACAGAATTGCTTCATCCTCACCTCGGTACTCACGTTTGCCTTTGGCTATTACGACGCGTTCTGAACCGTACGTCACGAGCTGGTAATCTAGATTATGTGCTCACGTTCGACAATCGAAAAGACTTTGACAATGTTAGTCGGGCAGTGAGCCCTAACGGGCTCGTTACAGCCTTTCCAAGACAAAGGATACAAAACAGGATTGGCAATTTTAGAGAAAGTCGACCCATTCAGCGCCACAGCACTCATCTAGTATGCAGCCCCAGGGCATTTTGTCTAGATAGGGGTTTTTCACAGGGTTCTGTCCTTCAACACGTAGTTTTCATTTCGGCCATGGCACGCGTCGCCCGTCACCTAGAGCGGGACAATGCGGCTCGTTTTGCCATCTATGCTGACAACCTCGCAATATGGGTGAGGACGAGGACTACGACTGCACGGAGGACATGGCTACAGTATTGCAGACGGCGGTTAACATCCTTTCTACTACTCTTCCAACTCTCGGCCTTGAAGTAGCTCCCGGGAGAACCGAATGCCTCCTGGTCCATGGATTGCACCAAGCACCCACTAGTATGCATCATCCCAGCTACATCGGCGACATACCCAAACTCACTTTCATCATATTCGCTTGATTGGAATCCCCGTCACCAGCCACAACAATGCTCGTCAATATATAAACCAACTTAATCTGTCGCCTCTGACACAAATTTTGTGGTGCCCACCAATCGGCGTGCCTCACGCTCTGTCGTGCGGTAGTGGTCAGTCGTCTCACTTATGGCGCTCTGGCCTAAATCTTACCCCCAACTCATAAGCAAGATTTAGCGGTCTTTTATTGGGCCATGCTCCACACCAGTACTGAAATTGCCAGGCATACCCGCATCGATGCTCTTGAACTTTCTGCTCCTATGCCTTCCATGGAAGAGCTCCCCGCGGAACCTCTCGGACAACTTGACCTTTGGCGGACGTTAACGGTACGGGGGCTGCACACTCCGCTTTGGAATTGCGTATCCTTCCGAAGGTGCCGTCGGCCTCACCCCCGTCACCAACTAGGCCCCTCCCGCCTGTTACAGTGGCCCATCAACGAACTGGTATCCCCCGTATCCGCCCAGTTACCTGTGAGAAAGCCTTTCAGCGCGTCCTTGCGACAAAGTTGCCAGATGAAGTGGACATTTGCATGAACACCAGCCTTTCGCCTTTTCATATGGACCTGGCCTGGCACTGCCCAGCTCGGCCATAACTGGACGGCTTTCATTCAGCCAGGATAGCAGTCGTCTCCCTTGGAAACAGAACTTCAGAGCATTTTGAGCGCAATGGATCACCTGTCCGACAGCATTGCAAGGCCGCCGCATTCACGTTTTTGGATCCTCACGGACTCCCATCTGGCACTTCCAGAACTCCACAAGCCCTTCAGCGATCACCCAACTGTACACGAAATACAACACATGATCGCCATTTTTGCTCGCAGTGGGACCACTGCCCGTTTGCAGCAAGGGAGTGTCTCACTAGTACCCCTCCCCTGGACAACGACGCGTCGCGCTCCTCTTCTTACCCTCGCCTTCTGACCATGCACGCCATGCTCGGAAGGTACTCCTTGCGTCCGTTACTCCCGCTGTCTACTTGGCTCTGGTTCCTGCGATGCCTCGCTATGTGGAAATCTTCAACCACTGAATCTAGCACTGTGCCGCATTTTCTTTGTACAACCCTATACCCATCAACCCTTGGCCACGTGATACCTCTCAAGCTGACCCTCCCCCTTTCAAAGACACTAATTTTCTCACAGTCCTCGGGGTGTTTGGCCTAGAGAGTGGTCTCTCAAGATTAGTGTAAACCAGGACCTACAGCGGACGTAATAGTTGACATCACTCATAATCCAAACCGTAGCCTGGTTCTGTTGATGGCAACGATCTCCTCAATGACGTTCAAGGACCCATCATTTGTCTTACTTGGCTACTCCTCCCTGCCTCACCACCTCTTCACGTATTTTGGTTGCATGGCCTTCCCTTTGAAATAAACGATTACAACAACAACAAGAACAAACACTTCTTACAACTAAGCACGAGGGCGAGCCAAACACTGCGCACTTCTTTCTCCTCTTCTTCCAAGTGACCACGCACGCACCCTTTCCTGCGATCAAGAATCTACACATGCTTTAAACGCGAAGCTTTCTCCTGTGGAAGCTGAGTCAAATCAAGATCCAAAATTCAAACTGTTTCGGCCATTTCTAACTGGTTGCTCTTTCGTATTCGTGTGCATGTTTGCCTGAATATCAATGTATTTCTGCCAGCCCTTATATAGAATTACTTTAAAGTGTTGATTATGCAGGGTCCTGGTAGTGGTACATTAAAACGTATTCACTCGTACAATAAAAAAAACGAATGGCGTAATCGCATGGATATCAGTTACGAAATGCGAGCAGCCAACATTTATTTCCATAATTCCAAAGGCTTGAACGGTTTTTTTTCTTGAGGTGTTTCTGTTTTCATCATTGTTACCATGCGCCCTTCATATAAACACCATTGTGTGTGGTTGGGGTTTCTGCAGTGCATCTTAAGGTTTACGATCTGTGGCCGAAGATAGAGAAGTATAATATTTGGTTTTATCAACTGAGCTATCGATTCAAATATGATTAAAAACTTGTTTTGTTTGGTTGTACACCTTTTTTTTCTACTAAAGGATACTCATTGATAGAAGCACGATTCACGACGTTTGTACGTACCACAAGGTTAAAATTGAAGAAACGTGAAAAAAGAAGTCAAAATGAGCTTGTCATTTGCAAAGAGGGAATGCACCCACCATCTAGATCAACATGTGCGTTGAAAAAACTTATGTGTATATCTGCTTCAATGGTTAAAATGGACCTGAACATTTTTGTATTTTCTGTGCTCGGTCAGGATAATGAAGCTGGTTGAAGATTTTTGAATTGTGGTACTGATTAAACCTCCATGTAACCACTATATTCACTCGGAAATGTTGCTTATATTGTTATTACAAGCCGAATTTCACCCGCAGGTAAGATAATTTTCAAAGAGAAAACTCGAAATTTATTTCTACGGCGTGCTCGCTTTTTAAATAGGAATATCAATAGGTTTAAAACTGGAGAGCTACCTAGAGAGAGCGAGAGTACTTATTCATTGAACCAAAATAATAGAGATCTACAGTGGCTATAATGGCAGCTGTTCCTCCCGCGTCGTATAAAAAGAATGGACAATTCAACCAATGTTTCAGTCAAGAAAACAAAACAAAGAGGTAAAAGATGCAAAACTTCGATTAGTGGAAGGGATTGATACCCAGGAGTACACATGCTTAGCGTAAGGCAGCCAAACCCTGGCTTCTTGTTTTTCTCCCACTGCTCTCAGTGAACATGTCAGTGAATTGCACGTACGTTAGCTTCACCAAAAAATAATGTGCACTAATCGACAGATACGGAAAACGAGGAAAAATGTTAAAAACGTGATATGTTTTGGTTCACACTTTGTTAATGGTGACGTGTCCAAATGAAGCAATGCAAGACCCTAGTTGTTATTATAAAAACACACCTTTCTCGACACGAGAAAAATGGCTTCCTCTCCCTCGAGGTTCTTCACTCTGGGGCAACACATTTACTTAGCCCTGAGATGGCGCGCAAAGACCTCCGACAGAAGTGTCTCAGGAGCGGTCGGCTACTCACGGTGACATTGAACAGTGCCCCTGAAAATACTGTTGTCACAACCTCAGCAGGATCAAAGAACCCCATCCCCATGCTTTTAACAAGGGAGAAACATTGCAAAAACAGTAATCCCCCTCTTCGGAGGAAGGGAGTGCTGGCGAAGCTTTTTTCCAGTGAATATAAACCAAACAAAAACTCAAAACCCCAAACCAATTCCAACCAACCCCAAACCCACCCCAGTAAACTTCAATCCCACCCTTGACCTAATTCAAACCAAACCGCGACGGAATGGCGTCGTCGTATAGGCGTCGCTCTTATAACATGAGGGACCCAGGATCATTCCGACCGTAAAAAACCATTTTTTAGATGCCGAGCATCTTTTACTCGGGAGGATGTCACTTTTCCGTGCCCCGTCCGCAGCGCCTCTGATGATGACTGTGGCAGGATGCCCCTAGGGATTGGCCAACCACAGAATCCATCACGAGATAGCTTCGCGTTCAACCACCGTCGTCATCTTCCCGTTGAGGAACCGCTGAAGAAGGAGGAGAAGAAGACAAAGCTGCGAAGAAGAGGGCGTGTACGTTGCTCTCAGCCGGTGCACCAACGTCAACAACCTTTACCTCACCAACGCTGACGAAGACTACTGATTCTACCACAGAGACGACAATATCGACAAGAACATGATGGACGAGTTTCGGTGCCTCGAGAACCACCGCCTACTCGCCGTCAAACAACAGTACCTACGCGCCTTTGCCAATGGTGTGGACCCGGACGCAGAATTCCCTCTGGCGCTACTAAACACCAGATCACTCAACATAACGGAAACACAATGGAACCACAAGGAACCCCCATGATGCTTCGCATCCTCATCAGGGTTCCCCACGGGAAGATGGTGTAAGTTTTTTTTTTCTTGAGACTCTTGACATGCCTTTGAAGGAAGCCATTTGGCAGGTTCGGTTTCCTGCTGTGCGCTTTGCCCGTAACTATGGGCGGCATTTGTAAGGCAGAGAAAACATCGCTTTAAAAGCTTCATTGCCTCGCACTGTTTTATAAATATTTGTTAGGCATTCACTTCTTTTTGAACTCCTACACGCAAAGGATATGTTTATAAGGAGCCAATATTTTGCAACTCCCAAGACAACGTATTGTCGAAATATTTCGTTTCGCTGTTTTCAATGTGTCTGTAAAGTTTTTAGTTAATCAGAATCCAAGGATGTGTCCTTGGCATTGCCTGGCATCTTATTGCCCGAGTTTCACGTCTGCGTGAGCTGTACCCTCTTTTCAACTCGCGTCATCTCTGTGCAAAATTTTTTATATGTTCTGGAACTCTGAATGCATATGGAACATAGCCAACAACTGCGTCCAGCACTTACGTGGCAATAAAGTATTCAGGAGGTCTATCTTTCCTCTAACCTTATCAAATAAGTTAAAAGGGCGCTCAAACCTTTTTATTTGTCTCGTGCTTTGTGTATTCATTGCGAGCTCGAGTGACGTCAATCAAGCCACATCGCAGCGGTGGACGGGCTTTAACAGTTGCAGCGAAAAAAGATTCAAGAGTAAATAAACAAAACAGAATAAAGGCATAGATGAAAGACCAACAGCTGTCTACTACAATGAGCAAATCTTGTATTGCCACTCTGTGCGGAATATCACTGTACCTGTCAAAGTTTTTTGGGCACGAAGGAGAAGGTGAGATATTTTGTCATCAGTTAGATTTTCAAGAAAGTGTCAGCAGTCAACATTACATTATATCATAAGCCAGCAGCCCTGCAGTAACTACGGAATGTTTGAATGGCTGTCAAAGAAATCTTACAAGACAGCAGACTTGCTTTTAGATGCGACGCTCAGACAATCTTTTGTCGGCGGCCCTGTCCTTCCTGCGTGCGTCCGTTGTCGTCCGCGTGCGGCCGTTGTTGTCCGCAGCCACTCTCCCCGCTCTCCTCTCCGATAGCGAACACTGTCTTGCGAGGGGCATTGGATTGCATTCGGTTGGATTGGCTTGGCTTGGATTGGATTTGGATTGGATTAAAGTGGATTGTGTTGGATTGTGTTGCGTCATAGCCGCGGCAGACACACTGGCGCCGGCGCGTGCCCAGGTGAGAGCGTGTGCGGCCCAGCGCGCTCTCACTCCAATGGTGGGCGGCGCTGCGCGCGGTGCTGCGCATGTGCAGTATTCTCTCTCCGCGGTCTCCTCTCCATCGGGCACGCTGCGCATATAACCGGTGTGCGGCTCTCCGGCGGCCTTCCGGTCGCCAGTTGCTTTCCGGTTGCGCTTGAACCCCCCTCAGCGTCCCATCACACCAGGGTTCCCGCGAGGGGAGGTGGGCGTAATTTTTTGTTCACAATATACCAATTCCCGCCACAACGAGGAGCATAATAGGCTTCAGAGTTTTACATAGCAAGTAGCGACGTCGAGTGAGCCATGGTTGGGTAGAGTCAGCTTTTGCCACCAGTGTACGATAAATCAACAGACAGCGCAAGGCTTCCACGACCCGGCGTATCTACGGAGCTCACTGTTTTAGCTGTGTTCTACTTTCGAATGGTTGCTTCAATATTAGTGCGAAGGCGCGGCTCTGCCATTTGGTTATTGCATCACACGTCGTTCTACTTCACTATCAACTGGTCGCCCTTCTTCGTTTATGACCTAGGCAGTACCACTGCATGCTTAGAAACGTCATACACCGAAGAGTGAGACAGCAGATGGAGGTGGCACAGCGCAGCGTGGGAGCGTTTCCGCCAGAAAGGGAGAGAAGCCTTTTTTTCATTACTAGCTCGGCATTTCTTCACACAGCAGGTGAACAATTTCGAGGATATGCCTAACTTCGACCTTGTTTACCCAGAGAGACGCATCCTTTCTTTTTATGCTGCTTCAGCAATCGCTCGTTCAGAATGCTTGAAAGGCTAGTCGCATTTCCCGCTCATAGCACGTCTGGAGCATTTATGTTGCTGTACATTAGGTACGCTGCCACTGTACCACGTAAGTTTTTTTGTGACCAGTGACGGGAACTATAGCAAGTGAAGGACAGTGTGACAAATTCGAGCTTTTGCACTGACGACAAAAAATGACACACGCTGCCATGTGGACATCTACTCTACCTAAGCGACACCAGGCACTTGCAAGCAATCTTACGTTAGTGCCGTCGCACCGCTATGTGGTTGCCACCGATTTTAGTCCCTGCCTTCCCGCTGCTTTCTAACACACGTCCGTGTCTCCTACATCTTCCAACAAACGCAGATAACTGACGGAGCGACTAGTGAAAAAAAACATACACCATCTTCCCGTGGGGAACCCTGATGAGGATGCGAAGCATCATGGGGGTTCCGTGTGGTTCCATTGTGAGGCCGTTATGTTGAGTGATCTGGTGTTTAGGGAATTCCGTGTTCGAGTCCCCACCGGTGGCAAGGTTACGTAAGTACTGTTGTTTGACGGCGAGTACGCGGTTCTGGAAGCGCCGAAACTCATTCATCAGGCTATTGTCGGTGTTACCGTCTCTGTGGTAGATTCAGTGGCCTCCGTCAGCGTTGGTTGTTGACGTTGGTGCACCGGCTGAGAGCAACGTACAAGCCCTCCTCTTAGCAGCTTTGTCTTCTTCTCCTTCATTTTCAGTGGTTCCCCTAAGATGACGAACGTGGTTGAACACGAAGCTATGTCGTGATTGATTAGCAACGTACACACCCTCCTTTCGCAGCTTTGTCTTCTTCTCCTTCTTCCTCAGTGGTTCCCCTACGGGAAGATGACGACGGTGGTGGTTGAACGCGAAGCTACCTTGTGATGGATTCTTTGGTTGGCCAATCCCTAGGGAGCATCCTGCCACAATCACCATCAGAGGCGCTGCGGACGGGGCACGGACAAGTGACATGGCTCCGAGCAAGAGATGCTTCGAATGCATCACGAGATAACAACAGTGTAAATGGGCAACTCACGTAAGAAATTGTGATTTTCAATGCTTGTTTCCCCAACTTAAACACAAGAGAAAAAAGTGTGGTTGACGTCTCTTTCATAGTAATCGGTAAAACGTCAAAGTGATATGTGCCTTCACAGGAGCATATAAATGTTTATTGTGCCTCCACACGAACTCGCACGCGGCTATTTATATTAAGGCTGTTCGGCAGCAGTGCACCACCGGCACAAGCGTAATCTCTGTTCTCTGCTCTTGCAGTCTGCCGATAACGGAACGAGCCACCGAAATCGGGCCTTCTTTGGCCACCGACGCTGCCACCGCAACTACGGACAAGCACGCCTGCGCGGAAATCTTTCCGTAACCTCGGAGCCAGCGGACCAAACGAAGTGGCAAGGCATAAAAGCTCGGCTACGAAGACGACAACCGGCTGTTCGGCAGCAGAGTGCACCACCGGCACAAGCGTAATCGCTGTTCTCTGCTCTTGCAGTCTGCCGATAACGGAACGAGCCACCGAAATCGGGCCTTCTTTGGCCACCGACGCTGCCACCGCAACTACGGACAAGCACGCCTGCGCGGAAATCTTTCCGTAACCTCGGAGCCAGCGGACCAAACGAAGTGGCAAGGCATAAAAGCTCGGCTACGAAGACGACAACCGGCTGTTCGGCAGCAGTGCACCACCGGCACAAGCGTAATCGCTGTTCTCTGCTCTTGCAGGTAAGAGGGTTCACTCTCCTTGCAATCGACATAGCCATCATAATTTGTGCACTGCTGCCGAACACAGCCAACAAGTGTTGTTTATTCTGTGCATGAGGTGTCTTTCTTCATGATGGTGGGAAAAAACGGAAAAGATGCGAGAGATGCGACTGAAGTGAAAGACCTGAAAGACCTAGCTAAGCAGCTGGATAGCTTCAAGCGGGACATCGGAGCTGAACTACGCGACTTGAAAGAGAGCATGGACTTCTGCTCCAAAGCTTGTGACGGGGTTCAGGGTCTAACGGCGGAGATAGCCGCGTTACGCAAAGAAGTTAAGAAACTAACAAAATCTAAAAACTCACTGGAGGCTGAAAACGCGAGACTGTCCCTCAAAGTCAACGAAATAGAGCAGTACCAGCGTATGAACAACCTAGAAATCAAGGGCATCCCTGATGAGAGCGAACCGGTAGAAATAATCAAACAGCTTGGTGAGGTAATTGGCGAGACAATTCAGGAGGATGGACGTTGACACGTGCCACTGGGTGCCAACAGCGAAGCAAGGGGAGCGGAACATCATTGTTCGCTTTGTACGAAGAAGCAAGCGCAATGCTGTTCTTGCAAAATCGAGGAAAACGAAGGTAAACAGCACCGCTCTCGGCTTTCAGCCTGGCAAACCAGTGTTCGTGAACGAGCACCTAACACAGCAGAACAAGAGACTGCTTGGCCTGACAGTACAGAAAAAGAAAGAGGCACAATGGAAGTTTGTCTGGACGGCTGATTGCAAAATATTTGCTCGCAAACACGAAAAATCGCCGGCTATCCGAATTGCAGTCCCTGCTGACTTGGAAAAAATTCAGTCAGATATGGCCTAGCGCTCTTCCTTATCGCCTTAGAACCACCATGTAAAACGCTGACTGAGTAGCAAGATGACGTACTCCAAGACGAAGTCCCATATTACAGTGTCTCGACCTTCAATCAAAAGTTTCCTTCAGGAAACAACCTATCGCTTCTTCACATAAACTGCAGAAGCATAAGAAACAAGCAAGACGAAGTAAACACACTACTTCAAATGCTAAGTGTACAATTTGACCTTATCCTACTCACAGAAACCTGGCTAACCGTAAATGACCTACCCCACCTATTGCCTGGATATCAGTTTGAGCACCTGTGTCGCGAAATAAAAACGAGGCGGAGGTGTGGCAGTTTACATAAAAAATTCAATCAATTACGCCATTGTTGAAGAATTTTCCACGGTAAACAGCTATATTGAGTGCTTCACGTTCTGCATGACAAGCACCGCAATCTCTGTACCCTACAGACCACCGACCGTAGATAAAAAAGAGTTTTCCGAATTCATGGAACAGTTACTTACATCTAGTTGTTTCAATAATATGCTTTTATCCTCATGGGTGACATGAACATTGACATGAGCTCTTCTGACTTTTGGTCTTCAGAGCTTAACAATTTATTCGCAACCTATGGTTGCGCAAATTATATTAGCATGCCGACCAGGCTCACAGCAAACTGTGAATCACTTCTCGATATATGCGTATCTAACTTAAACCAAAACGATATTACATCCATAGCATACTTTCGGCCGATATTAGTGACCACCTTCCCATTTTCTGCTTCGCCACATCAAAAGCCCAACGAACACCAAAAAATACTAGCGTTCTGCGCCGGCAAATAAAGATGACACACTCAACCAGTTCAAGATGCTTGTTGAAGCCATTAACTGGTCAGATATATATAACTCAAAAGACCCGAACGAAGCGTACAAAATTTCTTCAGTATATTCGGGAATGCTATGATCTGGCGTTTCCCCTGGGAGCCATAAGAAAAAATGAAAAACTACGCAAGCCATGGATTGACGCAAATTTGTAAGCAAATCAAGAAAAAACATTCAATGTATCACGACTATGTGCGCACGAGAGAGCCTGATCTCTTATCTAAATTTAAAAAATACCGAAACGCCTTGAACAAAACCCTAAAAGCGACTAAAGCCGAATACCACACGCGCATGTTCCAGGACATTCAAAACGAGCCGAAAAAGGTTTGGGACGCTATCAATCGGATAACAAACAGAAAGCCAACTAAACAAATCCCACAGGCGATAACAGTGAATGGCTGCCTTTTGCAAGGTGCCGACCTAGCAAATAGTATGAATGAGCACTTTATAAAAGCTGGTGCCTACCCAGCTGAAACATCATTAGAAAACAGAGAACTGGTAACGCTTACACAAGAAATAAGTGAATCAATTTTCTTGCGTCCAACCAATGCAGTTGAAGTAGATACATCGATAAGGAAACTAAACTAAAAACCACACTGCCCCAGGAGCAGACGGAATCAGTGCGCGCCCAATTAAGCATGTTAGTGATTTAATTAACGATGTCATAGCTTATATAATAAACTTGTCCCTTACCACTGGGATATTTCCGGATGAACTAAAACTGGCCCGTGTAACGGCAGTTTTTAAAGGGGGAAACAAAGAAAAGTTCTCAAATTACCGTCCAATTTCAGTACTACCCATCTTTTCAAAAATATTCGAGGACATAATACTTGACAGGCTGCAAACTTTCTTCTCCAAGCATTCTGTAATCGAGGAAAACCAGTTCGGATTCCAGAAACAAAAATCAACCGAGAAAGCTCTCCTGCGTATAAAAGACCAAATAATTGAGAATATTGAACAACGACAGTTCACTTTAGGGCTTTTCTTGGATATAAGAAAGGCTTTTGACTCGATAAGTCACAGAATCCTATCAGTAAACTGCAGAGGTAGGGAATACGGGGAACTGCGGATGACTTGATTGACAGTTATTTGAACGGTAGACGACAGTTCTTGCAGACCAGATCCATCTATTCTACGACCCTGACACTTCAACAAGGCGTACCACAGGGGTCAAAATTAGGCCCATTGCTATTTTTGATTTATGTGAATGACATTGTAAACCTACCTAATTCTTCGCAAATAATCATGTACGCGGACGATACCGATGTGTTTTTTAGGTCAGACAGAATAGACGACCTTGAAGTTGAAGTAAATAGGTACTCGAATTCGCTATCAGTCTGGTTAAAACAGAGCCAACTACAACTAAATACTTCCAAAACCACGTACATTGTATTCCACCCCATCAATAAAGTAATAAAAAGGCCTCTTACGATTAAATTTGGAGAATCTGTGATCAGTAGGGTCAAGATGCAAAACGTTTAGGCGTATGGTTTCAAGAGGATCTAAAATGGAATACACATGTAAACCAACTTTGTAGTGAATTACCTAAAACCACTGGAATAATGCACAAAATTGCGCACCTTATTCCTACTTGGTTGAAAATACAACTTTACCATGCTTTGTTCTATTCTAATCTATGCTATGGTGCAGTGGTATGGGGCACAACAAGTGCCCACAACTATACCAGGATAATTAATTTGCAGAAAAAAGTTCTCCGAATCTATATGAATTACAACGGTCCTATGATCAACTTAAGAGCAGAGCCCCTCTTTTTAAAATATAGCATGCTCAGATCAGGTTTATTCTATTCAGAGCAGATCAGGTTTATTCTCTAAAACTACTACAAATTGTGTACAACGACAAGTTGGCCTTGACAACAGACCCTGCATCAGCTACGTAGTACTCACTCCGATGCATAACAAGGCATGCGCCCAAAGCGAGGACAAACTACGGCAGGCAAACCTTCTTGTTTCAGAGCGTCAGCATAATTAATAAAACTATAGGAATAATAAATTTCTCTTGCGCTCCCGGTGTTCTAAGAAACAAAAAAAATCCATATTAGAAAATAACCTATGTTATACGTTGTAGAATACTAATTTGTGTGAATTTACACTGTTACCGTAACAGTGGATATTGTGGTTTTTATTTCTTTTTATATTTGACTTACGCATGTTATTCCGGATCTTGTATGTCATGATGATTATCCAAATTATTTTATCAACCTGTGTAGAAACAAATTTAGTGCTGTATAAGTGGGTGTATATTGAACTCGTAAGTGGTTATGTATGGCACAAGATTTATTTTTTCTGAGTGATTTGTGTTTCATTATATGTGTACTTTATGGCTGATGGGAGGCAATGTGACGCACGCGATATCTCGCGAGGGCTTTTTCAATTGTCTTATATCAAGGTATGTAACCATGCTCCTGTGTCCGGGGCAGTTGCCTCGTCAAGCCGCCTTAACCAGCGGCTTCTTGCGGCTGCCCCCTTCTTTGTAAAAAAAAGGAAAAAAAATAAAGATAAAGATATTTGAAAAAAAAAATGCGACTTCGCTTCCTGTCCCATAGGCCAAGTGGCCATGCCTCTCCAATGCCCCAACGTAACAACGGTGCTACCCTTTGACTCCGCGCTCGCTGGAACACTTTTCACGCTCGCTTCCATATCCATGCAGCTGTTCCCGGCTGAGCCGCTCGGCACTTGTGCGCAGCCACGCCCGCTTATCTCGTTCTCGCGCTGCTTCAAGTTGAAAAACGAGCTGGCTTCATTCAACTCTGCTGCCAGTGCATAACCGGGCCCGCCCGACGGGTTCTGCCCTATGCGCTGCAGCTCCATCCCCAAACTTTGCCTGCGAGGCTGCTCGTCATGTTCGAGCATCACTTCATTACACCGCTCTACGGTATCACCGGCCGCGCCTACCTCGTCGCTCCTCATCCCAATGTCCATCTCCACGCGTTCGACATCGGCGGAAATGCTAGCCTCGTGTAGGGAGTCACGGCTGCTTGCTTTGTCATCGCAACGTACAACCTCCAAACACTGGCCGGAATTATTCAACTTCGCTGTTGCTATACAACCAGCTGGGTCTGTGCCCAATTGTTTCTGCTCGCGGGTGTCCGAGCGCAAGGGCGTCTGCCTTCTCCGCTCCAGCTCCAACTCATACCTTCGCAACCGCTGTTCAGATTCGAGCTCCAGCTTTTGCATGCGCTCCTTCGATTCTCGCGCCTCTCTTCTTTTTCGCTCCGCCGCCTCTCGCGCTCTTTCCTTCGCTTCGCGCACTTCTTTTTCTCTCGCTCCGCCGCCTCTCGCGCTCTCTCCTCCGCTTCGCGCGCTACTTTTCTCTATCGCTCCTGAAACTCCAATTCCATTCGTCTAATATTCATTGCTTCGGACTCCACTTGGGGAGATCCTCCTGCTGCCGAGCCTCCTTGAGGTGCCACCTCGTCTGTCTGACCATTTCCGTCTCCTTCTGCCATGTCTCGCCAGCATGCTCCGCGTGACTACCATGCAACCCCAGACCCAGCCTACACCGCCACAATGAAGCGCAACAAGAAATCCCACTCACACCTCCGGTGGTCGGCTGCTGCGTCGTTGGCCCCGTGCGCTGGTTGGCTCTGCCGCTAAACTCCGTGCGGAGCTCGGCTGCCGCCGATGAAGGCGGCGGGCTTGCGTCTGCTTGCTGCCGCTGGTTGTGGCCTGGTGATTTCTTCTGCGAAATCCTGTCGACTGCGCCAGTAAAGATCGTTTCCCCGAAGTCCGGTGTCGATCAGGAACCAAATCGCCCGGGCTCCGGTTGATTTGGCAGGAGGCTGGCTGGGCGATGGTGTTGAAGTTCTGAGAGACGGCGGTCGAATTGAGGAACTCAAGGCGTTGGGGTTGATTAATGAAACGAAGGGTTTATACACAGCTTTTTATAGTACGAAAACTGGGTACATGAGTAACGAAAAGAAAAAACTTCAAACTTCAGCTAGACGCTAGCTCCGAGTGCGCACAAATCACTCGAGTTCCACAACTTCGTCTAACTCTCCTATTCTCGGAGCGTACACAAACCGCTCGAGAAACAACGGCCGAGACCCTGTCTCGCCGCAAGATCCGTCTAGTTGCCCGGTGCGGCGCTGCACCCTAAACCTCCGACGCGATCTTAACCTCAACTAGGGGGCTCACAAATCCCAACCTAGCGTTAACGGTCGAGACTCCTGTCCCGCCGGGAACTGCCAGCTCACCGCTCAGACAAGAACGATTTTCAACGGCCAAGTTCGGCCTTGTAAAATCTCGAGATCACCTTCTCTCGGGAACGCCCCTGTAGCGTTCGTACACGCGCAAGGGAGTGCCTAAATTCACGTAGACAGCTGTCACTCAGCACGCCACGGAGTGTATTCAATGAGGCGCCGCTATCTTCAGGTCAACAGCACGCCCGCGGACGAGCAAGTTCGGGTGACCCCGCGGGGTGAAAGCGAAAGACGGCGACAGTGCGTCATGCTGACCAGAGCGCGACAACAATAGAGACAGGCCGGTAATCCCACCACCTCGCGCGTCGAGCGGACGTTCCTGGAACCCGGCGGCGCTATTTGCTTTCTCAATAGGGGATTATCCTTGAGGTATGCGGTGGTCCAGACGATCCGTCTCGCGTGCACGCCGTGACGAATTAACGGCAGTTGCAGCGCAGTGTCGGCAGTGCTATGTCGCTAGACAGAGCGGCGAGTTCTCTCGCGCAGCCCGGGCGCCCGCCTGCTAATCTCATAAGTGGAGCTTACCAACTCCGCTCTATTCAATTTCCCTGATTATGCACCACTGGCACAGCCGAAATGACGTCATTTGTTTCGTCGCTGTCTTATTGGCTGTCGTGGGTCACCTTCACGGCTTATTTGTCGAATTTCCTGTGTCGATCTGCCGCCGTAGGCGCTGGGCACCAACCTCCTCTATGCTTGAACCTGTACCAACAGTTTTGGCGCTTATTTGGTTTTGAGTGTTCGCTGAGTTTCAGTGACGAACTCAATACTTCCCTTTCAACCCTATCACTCGACGACAAACGGTTATTGTTTCCAAAACACCCTACCAGCCTGAATGCACGCTGGCGAGCAGGCGGCCATGCCTGCTTTTTTGTTGCTACAGACTGGAAATGGACCCCTCCACGTTGCAGAGAAGAGGAGAAAACTCCCCGGCATGTCATATATATCGAAGGCCACTGAAGAAAACGCCACGACCCGCCGCTCCCTCCGGAAGAGAGCACGCAGCAGCTTTCCTCGCGTTGCATCCGGTCGAGTTGAGAGGGACCATTAATGGCGACTTCTCATCTGGTGTAGTTTCGGTTTCAGTTTCAGTTTCATCTTCAGTTTATTTTTTGTGTAATAAACATTACACAAGGTTATCAGGAAAAAAGCTGGGAACAGCGTGACGGGTAAGTAAGTAAATATTGTTGAATAAGGCGGACTTAGCCTTGCATAGCTGCGGCAATTGCTCCGCCTAATCGTCCCCAATACCATATCAAAACTCTCAAAGTCATCACACCTCACTCAGTCATAAAATAACAGACACACAATGTCACCACACCTCACTTAGTCCTGTGGACTGCAAGAGTCCGAGTAGGAGATGAGACACCTCTCTTCGCACAATCCAGTGGTTCCTAGGAAAAATAATGTCCTCCGATGTAGCATGGGGCACTCCTAACTTCTGGAGATCACGAAAAAAGTTCGTCCGCTCAGGGTTGGTTTTGGAGCAGTTCATAATGATGTGATCAATGTCACCAGACACACTGCACGAGGGGCACAAAGGGGAAGAAAAATGTTGATTTTATGTAGCCAAGCTGGTGTACGGGCTGAGTCTGTTCTTACTCGGTGGAGCAGACAGGCTCCGGTTCTTTTCAAGCCTTTCGTCACGACTGGTTGATGTACTGGTCGCCACAGCTGCCTAAAGTGCTCGCGAACGGTCTGTTTCTGTATGCGTTGGAAATCGCACCGCGTTTGCACCGTCCTGTAGAAGATAAGGCGTCCTTGGCTAAGCTGTCAGCATGTTCGTTTCCCACTACACCGACGTGCGACGGGATCCACTGGAATTGCACGGTGAAGCCTTCATGCTTAGCCGCTTTAGTTGAACTAGGGATCGCTGACAGGTCTTTTCAACAGGTATACCCTGCTACAACAGGTGAAGGGCTGACTTTGAATCACTGAATATTGTGACTTTTTGCCTTTCAAACGATGACAGTTGGCGCAACGCAGTTTCTATGGCAACACACTCACTCGCTGTAGATGAAACCAAAGGCGTCACCTTGGCAGCCCACGAAATATTCAAACTGGGTATGAAAAAAGCCGCCGCGCACACCCCACTTTTTGCGTCAACCTATCCATCAGTGTATATGTGCAGAGAGTACCCGTATTCCGGTTCCAGATTCTCCAGCACCAGCGATCGTGCTTCAGCAATAGATGTACAACGCTTCGAGCGCGAATGATGGATGGTCAATGCACAATCCACACTCTCGTGGGAGAAAGGCGGGTCCAAAGTAGCCCTTTTTCCATGCTATTTGGGACACAGCTCTCCAAGAGTGTTTAGGGTTGCATGAGCACGAGACTCTACCCTTAATCGTAGATGCCGCAGTAATGCTAAGCCAGCACTTGTTTCGCCGAGGCACAGCACTTGCATAAGCAAACGTTGAGAAGCCTGCAGACGAAGAGGTGTTGACTGCGCCTCATGGAGGATCTTGTTGTTTCCAGCTGCTTGAGGGACGCCAAGAGACAGCCTAGGCCCTTTCCTGTGTGAGGATTCCAACCGCTCGTATTGTGTCTCTGAAGGCGATATGAGAGGCAGCTGATGAAGCATGCGGTTCAAGATCAAGGCTTCGTGCAACTTGACCATAGAGGCTGGGTGATTTCCCCACCTCACACTGGCAATTCTCCGCCGTACATTAAGTCTGGGCGCCACAGAGGAAACCATAGAGTCGACGGCCTTTCGCCAATTTAACCTATGGTCGAGAACAATTCCTAGAAATCGAACATGAGTAGCTTGGCGGGTGGGGATGCCATTCATTTCTATCCTGAGACGCGCAGACCGGCGTCGTACGCCAGAAAATAGAACAAAACACGATTTCTCTTCTGATATAGTCAGCCCTACTGTTGAAAGATACGCCTGAACAGATCAAAAAGCATGTTGTGCTATTACACGCAATCGCTGTGTCTGGTATCCGGTGAGCCCGATGCAGATGTCATCCGCATATATTGACAGACGAGCTTTTGACCGATGACTCTTCAGCGTAGAAGGCAGGGCAGACATGGCTACATTGAAGAGAATGGGCGACAGAACACTGCCCTGGGGTACGCCTCGTACTACAGTTCTTTTTGAACTAAAAACATTCTCTATCCGCACCTGCATGAAGCGGTCGGTCAAGAAGACTCGAATGAAGCGGAGTAGGTGTCCTGTCACCCCCATTTCTTGCAGATGACTCAAAATAGCACTTGGCAAGACAGAGTCGTATTCATTAGCCGCATCAAGAAACACCGCAACGCAGGACAAGCCATAAGCTCTATTATGTTTCAAGTGGCTGACCAAATCCAGCCCACTGTCTTGGGCGCTCAGCCGCTGGCGGAAGCCGATCATGCAGGCAGGAAGCTTTGTCCGATGATCTAGCCACCACACCAGTCTGGCACAGACTAGCTTTTACATGAGCTTTGAGACCCAAGAAGTAAGCGACACCGGCCTGTATGATGAGAGATCTGCTGTTTCTTTGTTAGGTTTAGGCACGGTACCACCCAGGCCAGCTTCCACGACGACGGAATGTCGCCTTTCGTCCAAATATGAGCTCCGATTACCCATGGACAGTTTCGGCAAACAGGGCAGTAGGCATGTCTACATAGTCAATGCATCTTCTAAATTCTTGCTGGAGGAAATTGCAGGAACAATTGAGTGTACCCTGAAATACATTCCGAATAGTAGATGGCAAGTGCTGCTGGGTCCTTTTAATATCAGAAAGAGTTTAGAATAAATTGCAGTAACACTGAATGGCGGGCTACTTGGTGAGAATTCATAGCTGCAACTTGAGCGCACAAAAAAACGAGGTCTGAACGAATACACGAAGACCAGCGCAGACTAACAACTGAAATTTTATTCATCACTCCAGACACATATACCCGAAACATATATACATATATACTTAATATCTCGAGAGCACAGACGTGATGTTCAAAAACAAGATGTACATTCAAAAACAGGGAGTATGCATTGGATCGAAAGTGGCCCCGGTGTTGAGTGCAGTGTTTTTGGGTAAGGTGGACAGACTTGGAAAAGCAGAGTTAGAAGGAAGTGTGCTCAGAATCTTTAGATATGTTGACGATTATTTGGTACTAGGCAATTACACAGAAACAGAAACGTTCAGTGCCCAGGTAGTTGACATATTCACCTTAAGAGGGGGAGGGCTAAACTTCAAATATGAGATGCCAAAAGAAAAATCGTTACAATTCCTGGATGTGCAGTTCACCTTTGAAGAACACCACTTGTGTTGGCAGTATTCACCACGCACGGAGAAACCACTCTTAGAGTGCACGTCTGGCCACTCAAGGATAGTTAAGAATGGGATAGTAATTGGGTGTCTGAAATCCGTTCTCGACAAAACCTGCAAACACAGAATGGAAGAAGCGTTTGGTGCGCAGAGGCACCGTCTTGAAAAGGCAGGGTACCCAACGGCGATGTTGCTAACAGTTAGCGAAAGGCTACTAAAACGAGTAAAAATGGAAGGAAAGGAGAAGGAAAAAAGCGCCGAAAGCAAGGACAAGAGCATGTCAGTAATTCCTTACGTGCACGGGTTGTCTCACAGGCTCAAAAAAGCCGCTGCCAGGTACAACGTGAATGTGGTTTTTTCTGCCAAAAACAAAGTGGGACGCCTGTGCCCGGCGGTTAACAGACTGTACGAAGAAAGGGCTAGCAGCAAGACTACTAAATGTACTATGCGTCACACGTACAATTTTTTCGAATGCAAAAAAAAACGTTGTGTACAAAATTCCGTTCACATGGGGGAACCAGTACGTTGGGCATACGAGCAGATGCATAAATGTAAGGCTCAGGGAACATATGTCCAGCCTTAAAGGTCGGCCATACACGCATCTGGCTGCGCACAGTGCGCAGTGCACAACAAAGAAGTGCGAGCCCTTGTTTGACCTAGCGACGACGGAGTTCCACCACCAAGACAGGACTACAAGAGAGATAGTGGAAGCCTGGCAGCTGTCGAAATGAAAGGGAAAGTGCATAAGTAAACCGTCAGTAGCCCTGTCGGATTAGGAAATTAAGTTGTTAGATGACATGAGATAATGCAAATGTTACAGTGTGTTTTTTCTTGGGTTTGTGTGTATGACGAGATGCGTACACATTTGAGCATGCGCGGGTGATGTCAAAGAGGGTATATATGTGTCGAGTGATGAATAAAATTTCAGTTGTAAGTCTGCGCTGGTCTTCGTTGTCTCCGTTTAGTCCTCGTTTTTGTGCGCAAAAGTTATAGCTATGAATTTAGGGTAAAGAATATTAAAAATGTGTAACTCATTGTTTTCACTGTTACTTGCATATCTGAAACGTTTCACCAAACTATGCTTTGTTTGCTATGCAGGAATGGTGGACGCCTTGGACCAGTCCATCGGAAGCCTCATGGAAGCCCTGGAAGCCGCCTCGATGCTGGAGGACACCGTGCTCGTATTTAGCAGCGACAATGGCGCCACTCTGTTCAGCTTGGGGGGAAACTGGCCACTGCGCGGACTCAAGGGAAGCCTGTGGGAAGGGGCCATTCGGGCTGCAGGTTTCGTCTGGAGTCCGCGGTTGGAGAACAGAGGGAGAGTATCTCAGCAGCTGATGCATATCAGTGACTGGCTGCCTACGCTGTACTCTTCGGCCGGTGAGTGAACCGAACGAAACTATGCTCACCTCACGAGAAAACATTAGCGAAAGAAACATTTGAGTGCGCCTTCAAACTTAGTTTTAAAAATATGAGACGAGGCTAGGTGTCGTTTGAGAGAATTTTACCGTAATAAAGTACAACTTTTACTCAACAATAAAATAAAGAAAATAATTGTGAATTAGGTGTTTTCATATTCGGTGCACAAATAGAGTTACAAAAAGAGCCCTTGCTTTTTTTATAAAAACAAATAACGGAGATATAAACTTTATTTGAGTAGAGGTGCGGATGTTAGGGCACCCGCCCGGTGGGAGGCATCATATACCTCTGGATACCACCGGGATACCTACGGGATATACTCCGGGATACCTCGTACCGTGCTGGCCATGCGTGCCCTCTCCACCGGAGGTCGTAGCTGGCGTGCTATTCAAGGAAGGTATGCGCAAAGAAAAATAAACTTTGCGCATAGCTTTCGCCTAAAACCTGAGTTAACTATGTGTCGTGTGCTACAAAGCGTCACTGGTCATCCACCTTCACGCAGCGAAACAGCTCAATTTCTTTTTGCGTGCGCATAAACTGAATGTGCGAAGCGTTATCTGTAAAAAGACGTTTGCGCGCCTCTATATTTGTCTTTCAACGCTGCGTCCGCTTCGTTCACACAGCGCATAACTCGCCGATTTCATACGGTCACTGGCTGAGGCACGTGCCATGCAAGGGGGGAGCTATATAAGATAGGTTCGACGAAGGAGGCTGTGGGGAAGCCACTGGATGCTCGTGGCTAGTTCGGAGCAACTAGAAAAAAATGTGGGCAAGCAGCTTCTGCAGCTCTTGTTGTTCTTTAGGGGTTGGGTCCTTGTTCAATGCGAGCGTACGTGCAATTATCTTTTAAAACTGACTGACTGACTGACTGCAACGGCTTACTTGCACGAATGCTTTGCTCTGTGGACAGCCAATGCACTCGCCATTTGTACAAGTGCGGCACGCACACACACAGCTGGCTGGCGCCCATCTTTTCAAAGTGCTACAAGTTGTGCCGCGCCTCCGCCAGATGGCGCCACGGGTCCCGCGACCGAGAGAAGACGCAGTGAAACATCCCCCTCGCGAGGGCCACCATCAAATTCAGAACATTTCCGGGGGCGCACGACGTTAAGTAGTTTGCGTTACGTTAATGTTGTTGCACTTGTGGCAACTGCTGACGAGAGAGCGCTCGTCAGCAGTAATTTGAATGAGTCAACGATATAAGGCGCGTTCGTAGCGTCCCATTCTGTGTCGGCTTTGTGGCGCAGTGGGTAGAGCACCATGTACATTGCGTTCCGCCCGCAGGGTCGAGGGATCGAAACCGGACGCCGGATAGTATTTTTTATATAGTAGGGAGGGTGCGGACTACGGACGTCAACGCGGGTGACATCGTGAGTTACTGAAATGCTCTGCATTTAAAAGTGGCAGCATCTCCACTCCGTGGGTGATGACGAGGGTGTGGAGTACGGGGACTCGAAGTGACATCCAAGTTACGCCCCGAGTGACATCCGATTTGCGCCCCGACCATCATTCGATCTGACCCGTGAGTTGCACCCTGATTATTCCCTAAATGAAACTGCAACTCACGGCTCAACTGGAATTTCGCGGGATTTTCCCTTGATGGTGGTGTTAGCACGGATGAACGCGGACGAACGTTGGGGGGTCCTAAGGTACTCCGCACCGTTACAGGCGAGGGAGTAAGCCGTTTGGCTCTCGGGTACTAACTCGAGGTCGTAGCCCAGTGGGTACGACGACTGACACTAACTCTGTCTGGTCTACCAGACACAGGCTCCTGCAGTGCCGGCGCCTGTGTGATTCTTGGCTATTGTAAATGCTATGCACACCGACGCGGACGGACTTACTGCGGTCCTAAGGTACTCCGCACCTAAAAGAATAGGTTCTTTAGTATATTTACAAATTTCCAAATAGTTCAATTCAGGGCTCGTCGTTGCTCAGATGTGGAACAAAAGACTTGCTAATTCACGTAATGAGGCCATTTAAGATCTCAAAAAAGAGATCAATAAATTTTAGGTTTAATACAACAAAAAATGTTGTAATATGATTCTTCATAAAATACTTACAGACATGCACCCGGGTTCATGGTGAACCGTTTTAAGGGCAACGGACCCCCCGACCTTGGTGTGAGACCAGCAAAAGGGAAGACGAAAATCGCAGGCGCCCGTGAACGAGATGATTGTGGGCGATGCGTGAATGAAGAATGAGCTACTAATGGTAGTGTACCGGCTGGGTCCAGGTTATGGTGAGATTGGCCGGTGCAGGAATTTATGTTTGGAAAAGCGCTTGTTTGTAACTCAAGGGACAAACGTAGAGCGAAAGAAAACCAGACAGAACTAGTGAGGCGCTTCATTCGTTCTGTCTGGTTTTCTTCCGCTCTACGTTTGTCCCGTGTGCTAAAAACAAGCGCTTTTCCAACCATGTACAACTACCGATACCAACTAGCCCAACAACAAGCCTTACAGAAATTTAAATCTTGAAAGACTGAAAGAGAG
Source organism: Haemaphysalis longicornis (assembly GCA_013339765.2). Taxonomy (NCBI): domain Eukaryota; kingdom Metazoa; phylum Arthropoda; class Arachnida; order Ixodida; family Ixodidae; genus Haemaphysalis; species Haemaphysalis longicornis. Next base: position 38,035,454 of record CM023455.1, read on the forward strand.
TGCTCACAAACATTTCCCATGCTTCTCTTATATACGCGAATAGCAATAAACCGAAAAACAAAATTAATCAGGTACGCCTTGATGGGAAGCGCGCATGTTCGTTTAGTTATATAAGAATATCAAATGTTTTTTGTTAGATTCATAAAGCAGTTTGCGCAGTCAAGAAGCGATAGCAGTTTGCATAATCGTGCAGGATATGCCATTATCCTGCACGATTTGGCCAAAGAAGAATACAGGTGGCCTAAATGTGATTAAAAAACACTTGGTTTCTGACAAATCACCCCTAGAGGTACATTTTCATGACTGCGGTGATACGGGAAATAATGCCTCAAAACTGCAGGCTGGAGTTCGCGCACAAAATATTGACGTTAACGAAGAAACTTGGCAAAAGCAAACACAAGGTAAGGTAAGTAAGTAAGTAAGGTTATTTGTGCACTGTAAATTACAGACATTCCTAATTCTGGAACGCTTAAGCACTAGCGTGCTTGAGTGTGGCACAGACAGCCGGCATAGTTAACAGCAGTGCAAACAAAACACGATCACTCACGTACATAATAAAGTTCAAAACATTCGAACAAATAAATATTTGAAAGCACCAAAAAATTGAACATATGCCCTCGATAATACATACAAAAAAATTCCCCGCATTTCCCCGAGGGGAAGAATGTGAAAGTGCGAATGCACGAGTTGAATTTGCGCGGTTCGGTAATGTTCGCGAAAGAGAGATCACACACACACACACACACACAACTACAAAGAAAGAAAGATGCATTTATTCACAGACACCTATTTGTGTTGTCGTTGTACTTGATTGCTAGAGCGGATCTCAGCTTTGAAATTTCGTGTCAGTACTCCTTTAAGCGGGTGCATTAGCCCTTCTCACGCCCGATTCCTGGCCAATCCCCCACGTGGGTATGTGCCATGTCAGCGGCCAGGCAGCGCGCGCCCATCTCCCCCCGTTGCTAGGGAAGACGAGGAGCGCGCGCACCCGCAGCTGTTGCTATGCGGACTACGGCGGCGGACGATTCAGGCTCGCTTAAGAAGTGCATTCGCACTTAAAAAGAACGCAACACAAATAGGCATTGTGTGAAAATTACCAACAGTGGTGAATAACAACACTCAAAATATATCACAGGTGTACATAATGCATATCAATAAACTTGTTGAAAAATAAAGCACTTTTCATTGATATCTTGCTATATTTATCGTATTAAGAAAACATAACTAAAGTCGAAAATCGCAGTTAACATTTCCGTACAGAGTTCATATTATTCCATAGGGACGCTTAAAAAAAAACACACGCAGCAAGTACATTTCATATCGTTTCCAGGCATACATTTTTCAACGTCCGCTTCGCTCGCTTCGATGATGGAATATGCAATGCGTCAATTGGCAGCTTATTAAAAAGAGAAGGAACATAATACAGTCGGCATCGCTTCCCATAATTGGTGAAAATCCGTGGTACGCTGTAATATTCACTTTTTCTCAAACCAAACGTACTCTTTGGTTTGAACACTTTAAACTGATTATCGTAATAATGGTTTACATAAATTACGTAATCGCGTAACTTTTCCACTGTAAGAAGATCTACCACTTTCAATAGGCTTTTCTTGTCTAGATCATTTGAATTGGTACCGTAACATATACTCTTTGCACACTTGAAGATTATTTTGTTTATTTGTTTTTCGATTGTGTCAGAACAAAAACCGTAAAGCGAAATTCCGTATCTTAAAAGCGACTACCCCAGTGCTTGATAGACAATCTTTCTTAACTTAACACTCGTACTACTTTTAATTTGATACAGCTGAGCGGCAACATAACGTAACTTTTTACATGTGCTCTCGACATGAACGCGCCACGAACGTCTCATCTAATTCTAATCCCAAATATGTCGCAGTAACACTTGGTTCCAGTGAACACACGAACACACGACACAGGTTTCAACTCATCAAGTTTTTAGAGTAAGGCATAAAGTTGGGCTAGTTGTTATCGGAGCATTTTTAGCGAAAAATAGACGCGGACGAAGAAGAAGTACACAGGACATGCTAGACTACAACTGAAAACACGGAAAGTTTCAACTCCCCACACACGCCAGCCTATCACACATGCGCCCTCGTTTTTTATGAGGATTGTGAAAACAAACCAGTTTTGTTTTGGATGCATTAGTTTGTTTTCGATGCATTATCGTATATGTAGTTTTGTTCATACCATGACATAATTTTATATATGTCAGACTGAAGATAATTTGTTGCGCACTCCAAAGTCTGATGCGTTACGACAAGGGCAGTGTCATCAGCGAATTGAAATATTTTGGACTGAAGGTTGAGCATTCCGAGGTCATTCACATACAAATTAAATAACAAAGGTCCCAATGAAGAACCTTGGGGTACTCCGTATTTTGTCAATCCTAATTCGCTGTAATTAGCGTCAATTTTCACAGTTTCTTTCCGGTCGGATAAATAATTTTTAAACAACGCAGTGAATGGTCCTCGAAATCCCAGACCTTCAAGTTTACAAATTAGAATGTCGCGGTCAATCGTGTGAAACGCTCGAGTGAGATCCAAAAATGAAGTTAAGGCAACCTCATTCTCGTCAATTTTGGCTTGTACATGGTCACAGAAATCTTCTAGCAACGTCAGGGCACTTTGCCCTTTTTTGAAACCATATTGGGTGGGCGCCAATAAAAAAATTATTTTCACAAAAGCTGAACATTATTTTTGCCAGATACTTTTCCATTATGTGGGTTATAACAGACAAAGTAGAAATCGGTCTATAATTATCAATGCTGTACTGAAACAAAAACTGGTGAAGCTTGCACTAAGTCGTTTCAGGCTAGAACTATAGCGAAGCTGCAGGAGTTCATTAAACGTGAGCCCTGAAGGACACATCACCGCGCATTTGTACGAATCTGAAATTGTTTATTCTCATGTTCCGTCGTCCTTGCATTGTTCTGTGCTGGTAGTAGTCATCCTCTTATGCATCGATATCGTCCGGTTCCTCATGCCAAGCGTTACATAGGCTGTAGCACGTGACAATAGCTTGGGCGCAGGGGGCGGCGGCGTACGTGCACAACGCATGCGCGGCGTTGCTGAAGTCGCGTCATGTTCCACGAAACAGGTGTTGCACCAGCTGTGGCGTTAATCGTTGCTAGGCAACTCGAGGATTTCCGCCAGGTTTTTTTTTTTTTTTTTTCTAAAGCACCTGTACTGGCCGGGGTCGCTCGGCGATCGCCGCGAGGCACGCAATCTCGAACACTTGGCCTTTTCTTTGTAGTTTTAATCGTCAAGGCCCAAACACATGGACGAGAAATCACGCGTCGTGGAGCGTCGGCGTCGTTCGGCGGCACCACGCGGACACGCAGGAGAGGGCGAGTAACAGCGTAAGACCGGCGAAGTCACGCGTCAGCCGCTGCGTCGACATGCGCTGGTGCACCCGTTACTATGATCTCTGCTATACTTATCTTTTAGGGTGCAGCCCTTTGGCCCCCGTTCGTGGGCTGAGGGGCGTCGCCGTCAATGTGATCGAGCGAACGATGGCAAGTCCGAAGAGTGTAAGATAGCAGCGGAGGAGACTGTCGAGAAATTGGGAGGGGAGGGCGGTTCGGCGTTGGCGGCGCGAGACGCTCCTCCGAAAGTGTACGGGTGGGAGGGGTCACAATGCTGTGACCGCACGAGACGCTCGACTGCGCGACGCTTGGCAAAAACGTGAGGGGGGCGTGCGCGTGACGATGATTTGCGCTCGCTTCCTAAGACACAGTTCCCGCTCCCTTCCTGAGACGCACTTCGCGCCGCCGCCGACGGAGAGGCTCACCATAGCTGCCGTCGAGAGAGGCCACGAGCGAGTGCTGCCGCAGCGCACTGCAGCCATCAGGAGTGAGTGCTGACCTGAGAGTGAGGTCGTGCGCTTCGTCAGCCGCTGCAGCTAAACGAGCAGAGCGGAGGCTCAGCACCACCCACGCCAGAACCCCGAGTGAGCGCTGAACAATGAGTGAGACAACCGGTGCATTTGCTCCATCAGCCACTGCAAATACAAGTTTTCTCTAACTATAAAAATCTCTCCGTCTGAAATTCTTCGCTTCACCATATTTTGCACAGTCAAAATAGCTATAGAGCTGCGCCCAAATATCGCATTAGGGAATATCGTAATCGCCAGCTAATTTTTTAACCGTTGATGAGCAGTTATGTTTGATTGCTTAAATGAACTAATCAGGACCCTATAGATTTCCCATTGCTACGAATGCTTTCGAGCTAATTTTGGAATCCTGCAAAATGTATTTGAAGATATAGCCGTCATATCTGAACAAAATAAGGGACCTTGATAAACGAAAGCGCACTTAGAACAATTTATTCCCTTGTAACTCGGTGCCCTACCTTGATGTTATGTGCAGACTGCTTCATAAGCGTAAGCAAAGGAAATTTCAGCGCTGCCTTGCCACTCAGGTTAAAGTCGAACGTCACTTGTAGATTAAAAGGCAAGGTAATCTGGCCCCCTGTAAAAAACGGTGATCAAACTCTTACCGCAATAAAAAAAAAGAACAGCGAGGTTTTGAAAAGATTCGAACCACGGACTTTCGAAACTGATAGACAAATCTCAACCCATCGCCTCCTGTATTCTACAATGCCGAACGCATCAGCCGGTTCGCAATGGGAGTGAGTGGTACGCCTGCAGTGCCCCCATGTGGCAAGTTGGGGCCGCGAGCTTAACCGGGATCACCCGACCGTAACTTAATTCGAGAGCGGCTTGTGTCTGGTTTGCCAAGGCAACCGATGTTTGAGATTGACATAGAAACGGCGCTCTCGTCAGCGTTAGGAAACTTAGAACTGCAGCGCATAGAGTTTATATACTAGTTGGGAAACTGCGCCTGGTAATATCTATGTCGTCGTGGGCATAGAGTTCCTTATAATATACAATAGCGAGGAATCTGGCGCTAGCGCCTATACGGATCACATAAATGTTTGAAAACTGCGCTTGAGGTTACTAAGGACACACTTGAAAGGAATACAAACGGACGACGTGGACAGCACGAGCGCAAGACCGTCTGTGTAGTCATGGACCGCCATTACATTCTGCGATCGCCTTAGTTTCATCATTGGCTTGGAGTGAAATGCTTTAGTGGCCGTTTGTTCGAACACATGCAGTGCCACAAAAAACGCAAAAAACTGTGTTATCATATAGGTGGATAATAAAACAGGCTGCTTTAAAGCGGAGGAAAAGGAAGTGACGCGTATTTTTGCAGGAACGGTTGTGCCTACTATTCTGCAGGCCAAGCTGGTAGTTAGCAACAATGTTAATATTTTGGGGGAACTCGTTAGAGACTCTTATTTTGTTAATGTTACCATTATTTCAGATAAGTTGTTTGAAGAGTTGGGAAAGCTTTTTGAGCATGCCTATGAAAACTTCGCCTTCGTGGTAAACGGGTGCACCGACCGTCAGCTACAGTTTAACAAAATTTGTTTCTGTGCGAGTTGGTTCATACTTGAATAAAAAATAAAGCGTGGCGTTAAACAGTGGTCGACGACGGCAAGATAGGACGTATACAGGCGCCCGTATCTGTGGTATCTGTCTTCTTCGAAGTACGTTTTGTTTATTTTTTTTTTTCGTTAGCTACAACTTTCGCGGCGGCATATTACCCGCTCAGTCATACATCCTTCGACTGCGGCATAACCAACGTCAGGTACGATCATGCACTGCCTGCCTTTTCACCGAACACGGCTACCACAAAACAAAGAGGATTTCGGCTTCCTCGCAGCTCGTAGATGTGTTAATGCATAGTTAAGAAAGCAAATCCCAAAGACCGCTTAACTGTCCAGTTGTCATGCCAAGCCTAAGCCAAAAACGAGGGGGGGGGGGGGGTCTTTCCATAACTCCCCATGACGACATGGATTACCAGGTGCAGTTTCTTCTCCAGTATAGTTACAAAGAAACTCTAAGGTCGTGAGGGCTTCTGGAAAGACGCCCCCCCCCCCCCCCCCCCCCCCCCGCCAGCTTTTGGCTTCGGCTTGGCATGACAACTGGATTCTTAAGCGGTTTTTGGGAGATTTGCTTTCTTCACTATGCATTAACACATCTACGAGCTACGAGGAAGCCGAAATCCTCCGTTTTCTGTGGTAGCCGTGTTCGGTGAAACAGCAGGCAGTGCGTGATCGCACCTCACGTTGGTCAGGCCGCAGTCGAAGGACGAATGACTGAACGGCTAATATGCCGCCGCGAAATTTGTAGCTCACGAAAACAAGAAACAAAATGTACTTCGAAGAAGACAAGATACGACAGATACGGGTGCCTGTATCCGTCCTATCTTGCTGTCGTCCACGACTGTTTAACGCCACGTTTTCTTTTTTCTTGTTAAACTGTAGCTGACGGTCGGTGCACCGGTTCACCACGAAGGCAAAGTTTTCATAGGCACGCTCAAAAACTTTCCGAACTCTTCAAACAACTTATTATTTGAAATAATGGTAAAATAATAAAATCAGAGTCTCTAATTAGTTCCACCCCCCCTGAAATATTAACATTGTTCATAACTACAACCTTGGCCTGCGGAATAGCAGGAACGACCGTTCCGGCAAAAATACGCTTTACTTCATTTTTTCTTAGTTATAAAAACAGCCTGTATTATTTCCCCCTTATATATTTGCACACAATTCTTCGCGTTTTTATGGCACTTTGTTTAAATTTGCTGTCACTAAAACGTTTGAATCCAAGCCAATGATGAAACTAAGGCGACTGCAATAAAATGGCGGCCCATGATGACACAGACGGCCTTAATGTAAGCGGCATAGACGTCAGCGCCAGATTCCTCTCTTGTGCAAGAAACTATGCTGCGGCGGAGCACGTTTTGCCAACGTTGCCAACGTTCCACCACGCGTCGCCCAACATGAACCGGTCACATGACTAGAGCGCCGGGAAGGCTAGAGTGGCCGGAGTGCAAGGCACGGGATTGGTTGGCCGCTCGGGGCTGATGCGTGTGACAGTGTAATACAGGAGGCGATGCTCAACCTCTCGACTACGCTAGGAGAAATTGCGGATGCCGAGAATTCGGCATAATAAGCTAAGCTGCCAACGAATTTTGTCGGGTGTCTTTTCTTTTGGCCGTATTTAAGACATTTGGTACGTGATAACGCTTATTTCTTGCGCACCGATATCAAAGGCGGTGCCAATTATGGTGGTACTACAAGCGATGTAATCAAGGCTCCCTCGTTTGAGTAAAGAATAGCTATCGCACATTCCCGGTCTCCCCTATGCAAGCAGCGAATGGAACGGACTGCGGCGCTGGAATTCTGACCACGCTAATACTACAAGCGATGTGTCCAGAGCTCCTTTATTCTATCGCAAATCCCCTATCTCCTGGATGAAATGCGAGCAAGTCACGAAAAAAAATGCGTGCTTTCGAACAAAAATGGCTGGCAATTTCTGGTGGTAAAAAGACATTGATTGTTTTCCGCTGAAAGGGATGAACCCGAACTACGAGACGGACAGGAAACCCGGGCGCTGCCGGCCGTTTTCCGAAGCTTTCTCTGGCTGCGTCGACGCGAATATCAGGCGAGCATAGACATCGGCGCTGCTCGCGTGTCGGCTCGATCGGGGATGACGTCGACGCGTGGAAACGCGGAAAGTACGCCGCACGTCGTTTGGCCTTTACGCGCCGCACATTACAAAATCAAACTGTTACACGTGCCTCAGTCATTGATGAGACAGTGGCAACGAGTCGTAGAATGGGTAGAGTGATGTGGCTTCCTACATTCATTGTCGATTCGTAAGGCCAGGCCTGAAGTGGGGAGCGGCGATGAAATCCAGCCCAGGCGCGCAGTCGTGTTCATCTCTGTGATGTTGTTCGTCGCATCAGGGTCACCAGATCGTTGGAACCACAAACCTCCAAATCGGCGTCCACAATAGCCCAAAAGTAGCCAATGCGAAAATTTTAAGTAGCCAAAAAGTAGCCACAATCGATTTTTTTTTTTGCAAGTGATTTTTTGCGCGCATAAATTACTCTTCCGGAAGGACAATTTATTTAACCAGTCATGACATTTGAGGTGGGAACGGCGGGGCTATCTCACCGCGCGCATCATGTGTTGTTCTAGGGAAAATACCATTAGGAAGGCCATGCACTACAGGGAGATCACCGGGGTCAGAATCCATGGCGCGTAACTGGCCACCCTACTGTACGAGTTTTCAACACTTTTGCGGTACATTGTCGAGTACCGTGGATCAAACTGAACTAGCGGAGCTGTTAAATTGATAAACAGAAGTAAAACAAATGACATTGAAAACGAATAAATAAAAATGCGTACAACATGGCGGCCATCGAGGAAACCTTAGGAAAAGAAGAAAGCTTCAAGGCAACAAGGAGGAAGCTGGCTATTGGCAATTAGAGATGAACAGGGTAACTTCAAGCACAATAGGAAGAGATAATAAAAATCGCAGAACGGTTCTACACCAGGCTATACGCCAGCGACGCTGGAGCGAGACAAAGTACCGAGCCTACAAGTGCTGTTTGCGATGTTCCACCACTAACGAAAGAGGAAGTAGAAAAGGCACTTAAGGCATGAAAAGCGGAAAAGCTGCAGGCCACGACGGCATAACCATAAACCTTCTTAAAGAGGGTGAAGATATAATACTAGAAAAGCTTGCTGAGCTATTCTCAGTATGTTTAAGGACTTTTAAAGTACGAAAAGCCTGGAAAAACGCCAACATAGTTTCAATTCACAAGAAGGGAGATAACAAAGATCTTAAGAACTACAGAACCATCAGCCTTCTGTCGGTTGTATACAAGCCATTTACCAGTTAATACTTAATCTACCACGATGGCTCAGTGGCGAAGGCGTTGTGCTGCTAAGCACGAGGTCGCGGGTTCAATTCCCGGGGCGGCTGCCGCTTTTCTGATGGAGGCGAAAAGCAAGAACGCCTGTGTGTACGAGATTTCGGCGGACGTTAAAGATCCCCAGGTGGTCAAAATCAATCGGGAGCCCTTCACTACGGCGCCCCTCATCGCCTGCGTTGCGTCGGCGCTTTAAACCTTTCAATCAATCAAATCAATCAAGATAATACTTAGCCGCATAACCGCCAGCCTATACTTCGGACGACCCAGGGAACAGGCTGCGTTCAGAAAAGGATACTCTAGCATGGATCACATCCATGTCTTAAACCAAGTAATAGAAAAATGCGCAGAGTATAACAAACCACTTTACATGATATTTACAGACTATAAAAAGCGTTCGATTCAGTAAGCACCGCTGCAGTGATAGACGCCTTAAAGGAGCCATGAAGAGAAAATGCAAGTTGGTTTTATTCGAAACATTTTGTGTTTTATAGTGCCCCCAGCGCTTGTCCGGATACAAACGGTGCTTTATTCAATGAAAAATTAAACAATTTAGGTTAAAATTTTGATTTTCCCGCTCCATCGTGCGTTTTCGTGGTCCCAAATGACATCACAGGAACCGACCACTCTGCAGCCTAGATACCTTCATTCACGCATCCGCCGTACAGGGTAGAGACACGTATACGCTGCGCCGCCATTTTCGGTTGCTCGCTCGCCGCCGAAGTAAGTCATTGTGTCAAAACCGCGCTAAAATTATCGCCGCAACGCGGTTTACTGAAGAAGTTGAATCATATTGTCTGGTTTTCGCGTTGCTAGGTCTTGTGGGAAACGAAAAGAATAACGCGTTGAGCCCGTTGGCCCAATTGCGGCGGCACGGGACCGTTCAAAGGTTGTCTCCACCCTGTACAGCGGTGTTGGTTTGTTCCCTGCGTTTCTTTACGTTCCGTAACCTAGATGGCGCCACCATACCGTGGCAAGCGTTTGGTTTGTTTTTGCCCGCATTTAAACCTGGCTTGTTTTTGTTCTGGGAGAAAATATTCGTTCCCTGAAACAGTGCTCGCTCGACAAATGGGGTCACGTAAGACACCGTTGCTTGCGTCAATCGGCCAGTGTCGTCTGAGACAACCCCAAGCCCCGTAGTGCTGTGCAGCTAAACCAAGCATGCTGTGCGCAGTACGAACAGCAGAACGCATCAGTACTTCTATGTTTACATGTGCTTTCCTAACTTCCACTGTTTGTCCCATCATTCTTATTGCTTTGTAAAGAATGTGCCCTAAATTTAAGCGCAAATCGCTCGTTCGTCTAGTTTGTAAGCTCTACCTAATTTGCGTCTGCTTCTGCCAGCCTCCGCCAATCGCAGAGCTTAGCTCATGTGACATCATAGGTTCTGTTGCGGGAAATGAGCTTGTGGGTCGCATGACCATTGCCATTTTTCCTAATTATGTAGCTTATTTGAGCGAAGTTTACGTTAAAAGTGGTGTCAGTATGATTCTAACGAGACAATCTTTTGAATGAACCAAACTTGTGTTTTCTCTTCATGGCTCCTTTAAAGGACCAAGGAATAGAGAAGACCTACCTACGACTCCTAGACGACATACACAAGGATTGCACCGGCAGAAATACACTTCACAAGCATATTTCCGATCCGAAGGGGAGTGCGACAAGGAGATACCAGCTCACCAAAATTGTTCACAGCATGTCTGGAGAGTGTATTCAGGAGGCTTGACTGCAAAAACTTTGGCTTACGGATAAACGGCGAATACTTGAGCCATTTAGTGTTTGCAGATGACATATTCTTGCTCAGTGAATCTGCAGAGCAACTCCAAAACATCATTGAGGAACTAAAATCACAGATCTTCGCTGTGGGGCTAAAGATAAACATGAAGAAAACTAAAGTGATGATAAATAAACCATGCTGAACGCGCCTTTTTTAGACTAGGAGACGAAACACTGGAACAAGTACAAGAAAATAAATACCTTGGCCCTATGGTCAGTGCCGACCCCAACCACGAGAAAGAAGTCAGGCGCACAATAGACTGGGATGGCGTGCATTTGGCAAGCACTAGCAAATAATGAAAAGTGAGAGGCCAAGGTGCCGGGTTCGATTCCCCGGCCGTGGCGGCCGCTTTTCTGATGGAGGCAAAAAGCAAAAACGCCCATGTGTACGAGATTTCGGCGCACGTTAAAGATTTTCAGGTGGTCAAAATTAATCCGGAGCCCTTCACTACGGCGCGCCTCATCGCCTGCGTTGCGTCGCTGCGTTACACCCCACAATCAATCAAAAGTGGGAGGCCTCTATCCCTAAAAAGAACGGTATTCAACCAATGCGCCCTGCCTCTGCAGACATAAAACGGGACAAAAATTCTTGATCCGGTTCAACACTCTTGCAGCAGCTTCTGTTCCTGGCCAGACCAAACTTCACGTGAAGGCGAGCTTCTAAATTCTAGTTAGACATCCTATTTCGAAGGTCGGCTTTACTAAGCGAAACTTGACTGAACACTCGTTCCACGGCAGCGTTTGACACCGGCAGTGATTGCAAGGAAAGCGTCAGCTCAGACTTCGAAGGGAAGGTCGGCTTTCCGGCAAAGGTTTTCGCGTTTTTCATGACCACCCAGAATTCGATCATGGTCTGGGTACCCTCTGCCAGATCGTTGACTTTCGTTTGGAGCGAGCGAAACTCAGATTATTGAGCGCGAAGTGAATTTTTCTCTGTAAAATCACCGAACGAGCAGTACAAAAAATCTGATGAGTAGTGTTTTTATTTTTGTGGTTCAAGAAGCTGCAGGTCACTCAGAAGCTACAGGTTCACAGGAAGTCGCTTCAGCACACTTTTGATACAAGCTATAAAGAACTTGCGGCACCTTTCCAACAGAAAGACTTGGTCAGAATCACTGAGCGAAGAATTCTGAAGACAGCTGAGCAAAAGAACTCCAAAGCCGCATGCCCTGACATGAAGCATGTGCTGATCCCATTCCGTGTTGTCAGGCTCTGCATAGTCAGGCATTACAACTCTTCCCATAAGCGTTTTCACACATGAAATCAATTCCTCATTTAGCCTGACAGGGTCCTTGTCCTCGCACTGAAAGAGCTTGTTCATCCACTCGAGTTCTTCAATGATTGGGCTTAGAAATTAGTGAATTTTGCGGGTCAATGTACATTTCGCTTAGTACCTTTGCTGCATAGCAGCGTTCCCTACTTTTCGTTGTTTCGAAGCGGGATTGCGGTGCATTTCTTTTATTCAAGATTGAACGCAACGCAAGTGCAATGCTTAGCCATTTTGTCGCCCAGACACCTGCCAGTTTATTCGGGACATCGCCCGAGGTGATGGCAGCGTATCTTTCCTTGTCTTCTTTCTGCCTTTCGAAAGGGTTTTATTCCGGGATGCACCAAGATTTCACTGAGATCATATCGTCACGGCAATGACGCCAGTACAACGAAGCAAGCGGCCTGTAAAGGGTGCACCCTGCACACACGGTCTTATTGCGGGGAAGCAACCGTTAGTACTAAAGAGTACGTTATACTTAGGGTTGTTCGTTTTCGGGTTTTATATTTTAACACAACAGTGTCTTATGCCGGGATACACCAAGATTTCACTGACGTCCTATCCGTCACGGAAATGGCGCCAGTCAGTACACCTTTGCCGAAGAGACCCGCCAGCATGACGTCGCTCGTCAAGCACATCCACCAGACAGCCGCCGACCCGCAAATCATGCTCAGCTGCCGATTTAACTGCACGTTTCTTGTGTTTTACCGATTCCTACGACAGAGGAATCAACCACAGTTTTTTGGAGAATGCGCAAACCAGCTGAAAGTTTAGCTTCCAAAATATTCAATGTGCGTGGGTAGCAAATCGATGGCTTCATTACAGGCTAGCTGCATCGAATGGCACACACACTTTACAAGCACAAGCCGACAATTTGCTGCCTTCAGTTTAGTGTAAAGGCGTTTGTGCTGTCCACACATGACGCTTTCCCCGTCTGTTCGGAGGCCTATACAAAATTTGATGTCAAGTTTGCCTTCAGCTAGCAGCGCCTTCAATTGGGAAAATATACCCTCCGCCATTGCATCAGTTACAGGCACCAGGCCAAGAAAGGTTGTAACAAAATCATTTTTGTTGCTAGAAAAAGAAACGCGCCATGACAGCTAGTTCCTTTCTGCATGAGACGTGCGTGCTCCCGTCCAAAATTAGCAAATATGGTGCGTCCGACATGTCTTTCAAGAGCTCATCTCTAAACGTTGGTCCCAGTACCTTTGTGACGAGCGCGTGATGCCCGTCACAATGTGAATTAAAGGAGCCATGAAGAGAAAACACAAGTTTGGTTCATTCAAAAGGTTGTCTCGTTAGAATCATACTGAAACCACTTTTAACGTAAACTTCGCTCAAATAAGCTACATAATTAGGAAAAACGGGAATGGCCATGCGACCCACCAGCTCATTTCCCGCAACAGAACCTATGATGTCACATTAGATAAGCTCTGCGATTGGCGGAGGCTGGCAGAAGCAGACGCAAATTAGGTAGAGCTTACAAACTAGACGAACGAGCGATTTGCGCTTAAATTTAGGGCACATTCTTTACAAAGCAATAAGAATGATGGGACAAACAGTGGAAGTTACGAAAGCACATGTAAACATAGTACTGATGCGTTTCTGCTGTTCGTACTGCGCACAGCATGCTTGGTTTAGCTGCACAGCACTACGGGGCTTGGGGTTGTCTCAGACGACACTGGACGATTGACGCAAGCAACGGTGTCTTACGTGACCCCATTTGTCGAGCGAGCACTGTTTCAGGGAACGAATATTTTCTCCCAGAACAAAAACAAGCCAGGTTTAAATGCGGGCAAAAACAAACCAAACGCTTGCCATGGTATGGTGGCGCCATCTAGGTTACGGAACGTAAAGAAACGCGGGAACAAACCAACACCGCTGTACAGGGTGGAGACAACCTCTGAACGGTGCCGTGCCGCCGCAATTGGGCCAACGGGCTCAACGCGTTATTCTTTTCGTTTCCCACGAGACCTAGCAACGCGAAACAGACAATATGATTCAAACTTCTTCAGTATAATTTTAGCGCGGTTTTGACACAATGACTTGCTTCGGCGGCGAGCGAGCAACCGAAAATGGCGGCGCCAGCGTATACGTGTCTCTACCCTGTACGGCGGATGCGTGAATGAAGGTACTCTAGGCTGCAGAGCGGTCGGTTCCTGTGATGTCATTTGGGACCACGAAAACGCACGATTGAGCGGGAAAATCACAAAATTTTAACCTAAATTGTTTAATTTCTCAGTGAATAAAGCACCGTTTGTATCCGGACAAGCGCTGGGGGCACTATAAAACACAAATCTTTCGAATAAAACCAACTTGCATTTTCTCTTCATGGCTCCTTTAATGTGATGCCCGACTCCAACGCCGAATCACTGAAGAACCCACTGATCTCGGGAGCCAGGTGGTCAGCAGTCAGGAAGCTCCCGTGGACGGAACGTATCGCTAGAAGTTCCATTATCTCTGTTTCCTTACATAGAGCAAGTTAGAGTTAGGGGCTCACCTCCCGTGCGCTAGGAGATGAGGCCCTGGACTGCAGCCTCCTGGCTCGGGAACGAAAGAATGTAAGTCGATCGCCGCTGCAAGGCTCGTTTCTCCGCGTCGGGCTTGCTTCACCCCCCTCGCCCCCCCAAGGCCTTAACTCAGAAATGCGGCGGTTTCGCCAGAAGGAGGCACGCGCCCGGCCTTTCCTTTTGCGCTTATTGTTAGCACGTGAAAGCCTGCAAACGGAAAGCCTGCCAATACGCCGGTAAATCAGTCTTACATGCACCCCAGCCTTAGAGTCACCGGTTTGGGGTAGGTGCGTTGTGGTGGAAGGGGAGGGGCAAGTAGTTCTCGATGTCATGTAGCCCAAAAATATCCACATAGCCAAAAGAAAAATTTCGACGCCAACTCAAACAGGAAGTAGCCAACTTTGGCTCTTAATACACCGATCTGGTAACGTACCGCTGGCAATAGAGCTTCATACTAATATATCCTAGAGGGAAATCTGGCGCCACCGTCTAGGGGAGCCCCGCTTCAGCGAGCGTTGCGTCAATGTACCGGGCAGGCACGTTCCACTTGTCCTTGGCATGGCTCCTGAACAGGCTGGGAAGTTGGCTCTGGCTGCAAAAAAGCAACAATATTACGGAACAAGTTCTTCAAATTTGTTTTGTCATTATAAAATTGAAACTCCAAAAAGGTAAATTTGTCAGTAATTATCCAGCAGCTTCACGTACAATGAACAAGAAAAAATGTTACCCTTTTTTTTTATTGTGGCTTCCAGACAAAAAAAGAAGCCACAAGGCTAGCTAAGCCAAGTAGGCGAGGAACGTCGCTAGCGGCAATGGCGCCGCACACGGCGGCCCGCCAGCGGCATAAAACTCTATGCCGCTGGTGCTGGAAGTCACACAGTCCTGATGATGACAACGGAATGTTGTGGATAACGATGATAGTAGCGCTGAATGCGCATGTTGTTGGCGCCACTACAAGACCACTAGAATTTGGAACAAACAAGACAAGAGAAGCGAACATAAAAAATACAAGAAAAACAAAACAATAAGTTTTGCATTTTAAATATAATTAAATAGCAAGATTTCATTATAAAGCAGTGAAACTTTGAAGCTGAAGAACAGTAACTATTGCGAAACTGATCCAGCTGCGGATCAAAATACAAACAAACGCCATTTTAGTGCTGCAGCTCCATTTTAAATAATCAAAGTGTTTACATGACTGCGATAGAAGGGCATAGCATCGTACTAAGCGCAGCAACTAGATAACGCGTCCACGCGTGCTGACGTTGAGAGTTCGCTGCGACTTCGGAGAGCAATATGTTGTTTATAGCACGTCAGTAAGTGGCTTCCGTACGCTTTTGTCACAGCCAATTAATCGCGGTCAATGAAATCCGATGCAGCGGACTAAGAAAGCGTTGGGCGAGCATTTTCATTTTGGGTACCCGAAATGAGACTGGGAGTGCTGATGCTACGTAACGAACGAATATTTTAGGGAAGCATTCCCGACCCCAACTTCCGGCTGCCGAACACGGCGTGGAGAGACACGTTAACTTCCACCCCCTGGAGAGAAACGATGTGAATACAATGTTTACAGGCGGTAGTCAGGACTTTGGGATTGCTTTATAGACGACCGTCTTGCGGTTGTATAAAGCACGGGCCGCATTCCATTGCCAGGGCAACTTCAGGACCTCCAGTTGCTAGTAAAAGCTTGGAATAGCACTCATCTTAGTCCTTAATGTGACTTGCACTTTTTTATATAGTCGCCGAGACCGCCATCGATTTCCTTCGTTTATAAACACACCATTAAATTCGCCTGTTTCTCGGTTTGTATGTTCCGGGGAGAGGAGTCCGTGATGTGAGGGAAGACCCCGCGAAAATCATCAAATTTTTTTATTTTGATTTTGGTGCACAATTTTCTTTTTACATTTTTTAACTGTTGACACCACGGAACCTGGGAACGCCTATTGGTAGAAGAGAATAATTTGTCGTTCCTGATAGAAGTGAACACGTGCGCCTCCTTACCTCTGAAGGAACAATTTTATATCAAGAGCCGTTTTGTGCCTATCTTTTATTGGTGTGCAGGTACACAAACGTCGGCTGCGTCGATTCGGGCACCGTCGTACAGGGTGGAGACACGCTTTAAACGGTCTCGTGCTGCCAAGGGCACCACTTATGGTCATGGAATTATTAGTGTTAATTCTATACTTAACGGGAATACCGCCCCTGGTGTGGTGCTCTAGCGTAAGCAGCAAGGTGTACTAGGTTGCCAGTGAGAAGTTTCGCTGCGCAGTAGCAACTGGCTAGGGCGACCGGCCGTCCGCTGTGCAGCGGCTCGACAACAAAACAGCTTTCGTTTCAAACAAGACCCAGCAACGTGAAGTAAAAATGGCTGCGCTTAGCTCAGCTAACTTAGCTCAGCAAAGCAAAAGCTTGGCTTAGTTTTGCCTTCCTTTCGTCCTTTGCAAAAGCCCTGATTGGCTGCAATTGGCTGAAACAACACAGGAAGTGACGTAACGCAAGCTGGTCTGGCCACACTGCGGTAGCAGACGATAAATCTACGCTGCTCCATGCCGTACCTGTTCTTTCTGATCCTATCCTATAAGTTTGCGATGCCAAGATAACGATATGTCAGCCTGGAGGTATACGGTTTGCTTCCATGCGTCTTAACCGGACACAGTGAGCGTACGGTTCACGATGAAAGGGACGCAAAAGGGACGTTTTCAAAAGAGACAGTTACGAGAATACCGCCCCTGGTGTGGTGCTCTAGCCGTGTCATAGGTTAGTGTGACACCTTCATTACAGTACTTGCAAGGTGTACTAGGTTGCCAGTGAGAAGTTTCGCATGCGCAGTAGCAACTGGCTAGGGCGACCGGCCGTTGCATTCCGCTGTGCAGCGGCTCGACAACGTACAAAACAGCTTTCGTTTCAAACAAGACCCAGCAACGTCGAACCGAGAGGAAGTAAAAATGGCTGCGCTTAGCTCAGCTAACTTAGCTCAGCAAAGCAAAAGCTTGGCTTAGTCTGGTTGAGTCTTGGCTTCGCTTAGTTAACCTTTGATTTAGCTGTATTGCCGACCATGTCTCAATGCCGTTCGGGTGCGTGCAGCGCTCACAGAAGAGGCCGGGCGGCGTATTTCCAAACCGTATCCCGTAGGGGCCCAGGCCGACCACACCCCCTAGGCAGGGGCGCAGCCAATGAGGTTAAAAAATTGCATTTTTAACCTCCTTGGACGCGAGCACAGTGACGTCACTACCTGTATGTGCGCGACTTCATGCGAGATGGAATTTTTTTTTTTTTCCCCCTCCCCTCGTTTCGGCTGCTCTGAGGGTGGCCGATGGTTTCGCTCCGTGGGCGGGGCTGGCCTGCGGCGCTGGGGAAGCTGACGCACATGTGGTAGAAGTTAACCTTTTGTACCTGAGCCCCTGATCTCTCCGCGCTCTTCTTGCGCGCCTGCAAGTTGACGCTGACCTCCGATCGTGTTCCTAGATAAGCGCTCGGCTCGGTGCTCGAAGTGCGCGCGCGCGGATGGAAGCTTCCACACGCATGTGGCAATTATACACTTTCCGGAAAGCAAAAACTCTCATAAAAATAAAGACAAAAATTTGTTTTGATCATTTGTGATCGCGCTGCTTCGCGGCGGCCGATGGTTTTGCTCCTAGCGAAAGCCTGGCGTACGCGCTGCGAAGATGAAGCTCGCTCTCCACGCTCTCTTGTGCGCCGTCAGTCGCTCGTCTCCCATGCTGTTCCTAGTTAAGCTAGCGCTCGGCGCGTTGCTCAAAGTGCGCGCGCAGATGGATGCTTTTGCACGTACATATGTAGTTATTGTTTACGTTCCGGAAAGCAAGCACTCCCAATAAAGTGAAGGCAAAAATGCCTTTTTTTTTTGGTCTTGGGTGGTCCTTTGGACTCCCTACCGAAGCGCAGAACGTTTGCTCTCGAAAGCACACGCACGTCGGTCGCTCGTTCGGTCGAAAGCACACTCGCCGTCCCTCCGGCGTCGTCGCGTTGTTGTCGCGTACGTCGGTCGCTCGTCTCTGCTCACCCCTCTCCACTGCGAACATTGGATTGGATTGATTTGATGGATTGGATTGGATCAGCGAGCGGTTGGATTGGATTTGGATTGGATTGGATTAAAGTGGATGTGTTATTGCGTCGTTGCGTTCGCCATACGCGCTGGGGCCGGCGCTCGTCTGTTTCCTCTCCTTGCCTCGCACCGGTGTGCCGTTCTCTGGCGCAGAACTGCCCATCACAAGGTCCGTTCTCACGCGTTCCTTCGCCGCTAATTGTGTGTCGCGAGGGGAGGTGGGAGATTTTCGCCACTCGTCTGTGCCTCGTCCCCGCGTGCCCCCCCGTTCTCACGCAATTGTGTGCGCCACGCGCGCCCCCCGCGCATTCGCGGGACGACGCCGCCGAAGCGCTATATGGTCGTGAGCGACGGGGTCGCGGGTTCGATTCCCGGCCGCGGCGGCCCCGCTGGCTAGGCGTTGCGCTGCTGGAGGCGAAAAGCAAAAGGTCGCGGGTTCGATTCCCGGCCGCGGCGGCCGCTTCGAGATTTGGAGGCGAAAAGCAAAAACGCCACGTGTCAAAGATCATGGTCAAAATTAATAAGCCCTCCACAAAATTAACGGCGCGCCGCCCTCCACTATCGCTCTGCATCGCCTGCGTTGCGTTGGCGTCGTTAAACCCTACAATCAATCACATCAATCGAGGTCGTCGGAGATGACCTCGCGTCAACAAATCATGAGTCTGTGTTCCGCGCGAACCTGCCTGACGAAGTAGCAGTCAACGCCTTCATGGACACGTAGAGCGGGTGCACCAACACAACCTGGATTGTCCAAGAGGTCCAGAAACGGGGTGAAAGGTATGTTTTTTTATACGAAGCATTGTAGTACGCGAGGCGGCGTTTTGCACTTGTGTTGTACTATTTATGTTTTCATTGTTGCTCTTTCTTGTTTATACATTCGTACACTTTTTTGCGTGTGTGTGGCTTACAGTTGAGGCGCGAGCTGTGACACAATGCGCGCGAATTAAAAGGCCAGACACTACAGAAATCTATATATGTGGTAGCTAACAATCCGTCGCAGGAAACAGACACAACTGCTCGTCTATACCCACCAGTGGATCTCGAAAAGCGACAATTTTGTGGCGCTATTTGGACTCCCAGATCACTATCGCAAAAATAGTGCGCCAAGAAGATAACTTTTTTTACTTAGTTTTATCTCTGCTGCGACTACCGTGACTTCAAGCTCACGCGCAACTACTCATTAGTCCCAGCGAAAAGAATATACGTATCTGAGTGAGTGTAACACTTTATTAAATGAGAGGCCATGGGGCCCTGGGGGAGCAAGGATGAGGGGAAAAGGGGAAGGTCACAACTCGCACAATGAACACAGTTGCAGTCTTCGGGTCCTCGCAAAATGAACACATTAAAGTCAGTCAGTGGCACCAAAACGCACAGTTCACACTTAAATGTACAGTTCACACTGTAGACAATGCGGTTCACACTGAAAACAGTGCACGCTGCAGACAGTTCACATTGTAGACCGAACGGGGAAGTCGGCCAGGCTGCTACACCAATTTGTAGAGTCCGTTTTCAAGGGCGTACTCGGTAATTGCTTCTAGTGCGGTGGGATCGTCACGGACCCGGCTGACATGTTCCTGTTCAGTCGCAGGGGCCGGGACCTAGAGTTAAAAGCTGGTGGCGATTACGGTCGAATAATGGACAGAGCCAAATTAAGTGGTAACGATTTGGTGTGCCTTCCCGATTACAGAGGGGGCATCAGCGCCATTCGGATCCTGCTGGAGCTGTGTATTTATAAATAACGTATCTTATGCACAAAATTTCTGTGTGCATGAAGCACAAATTGTTAAAAATAACTAATCGGCATTGGCAACAGTGTGAGTGGTAGCACGCATGATTACTGATATCAAACTGCGCCCTGATGGCTTCAGTGAACAGACTGTGGTCAATAGCCCTGTACAGAAGACATATCAAACTCCTCGAGTACTTCAGTAGCTGTACAATCCAAGTATTACTTAGCCCTTGGTTGGTATATATTTTCGATATTGTTTCCCTAAATTGTTATGACCAGCAGTGCAAATTATGTAGCATTCATGACCGAGTGTACGTTTGAGCTGATGTCTTTCTTATCAGCGTATCACCCTTGAAAGAACGATTCACACCTTCCATTGCTGTTAACAAAATGTCAATGTTTTCCTTGGTGGCACTGTTCCTGATAAAGAATTATGCAATGAAGTCAATGTTAACGAAATTCAATGTAATAGTGCTTATGTAAGTGCCAAAATATAGCAGCTCATGCAGCTGTAATATTTCGCAAGGGTAGGACAGTTTGTAAATGTAGTCATGGGTAATTGGCTGCCTTTCTTGTAATCCTTACCTGCAGCACCGAATCGTGTTTTGAGGTGTGAATATAGTGAAAGAGCACCCAACTCAATGGTATGCTTCTGTGTGTTGTAGTATGAATTTTCAATGAGGGTGTTTGCTTTCCAGAACGTGTATAATTGCCACATGCGCGTGGAAGCTTCCATCCGCGCGCGCGCACTTCGAGCACTGAGCTGAGCGCTTATCTAGGAACACGATCGGAGGTCAGCGTCAACTTGCAGGCGCGCAAGAAGAGCGCGGAGACATCAGGGGCTCAGGTACAAAAGGTTAACTTCTACCGCATGTGCATCAGCTTCCCCAGCGCCGCAGGCCAGCCCCGCCCACGGAGCGAAACCATCGGCCGCCCGCAAACCAGCCGAAACGAGGGGAGGGGGAAAAAAGAAAAAAATCCACCTCGCATGAAGCCGCGCACATATAGGTAGTGACGTCACTGTGCTGCGTCCAAGGAGGTTAAAAATGCAATTTTTTTAACCTCATTGGCTGCGCCGCTGCTTAAGGGGTGTGGTCTGCCTGGGCCCCTACGGGATATGGTTTGGGAATACGCGGCCGGGCGAACGCGCCGTTCGCCGGGGCGAAAGCGGCGAGCGCACCGTTCCTCTCGCCGGCCGTGAGGTGAGTCACGTTGCCCGCGACAACCAGCGCCGCATGCATGGGAGGCTACGGCTTTGGTCGGCTGCCGGTTAGCTGAGCGGCCGCTCCCGTCACGGCCGCCGCCGCAGAACCACTGAAAACGGGAGCCTTGTGCGCAGCGCCGACAGCGGGTCCGGCGAATCACGGGATGTGTTTCGCGGGGTGTGTCGCCGTGGGTGTGTCTCCGGTCAAAAGGTCCCCTTACGCATCCTCGAAATCGCTGGACGAAAGTAGTAAATCTTTGCTTTGATAGGAAGATTGAAACTTCCGTGACACGGCCTCCAAGCACGATGGGTCTGCGTGGCGTAGGACGCCAGTCGTCTAGGCGCGCTGTAGGGAACGAAAGAATGAGTCTTTATTGCGCTGGCGAACAACTAAACTTCAGGACATCACGTGTCGTCTACATTGGGAGCCACAATTTGCGCCTGCTAGCTGGCGTGGCGGTAAACGCCGAACACTGCAAGACGATAACAGCTAACAATCTACGGGAGTAAACCGTTCTACAGCGAAACTTATAACGTGCCGTCTTGCTTTAGCGGTGAGCGAGTGACCCAAAATGGAGGCAACAACGTAAACGTGCCTCCACCTTGTGCGGTGGTGACGAGTGTGCATTGATACACCCCATACAAATGTAAATATGCAGTACCTCTACCGGTTGCGACTGCGCACACATGGTCTATTTACCTCAAAGCCATAATAGTTACACGAAGTGTTTTAGTGATCCGGGATCCTTTAACAAACTTCTCAAAAGTGAAGACAATATTCAGAAGATCAGGGCGGTACGAGCTGGCCATGACATAATGGTTCGTAAAACTGTTCCCTCATTAAGCTTGCAATTAGACATGTCGGCCACTTTTTTGACACACAATTTTGCACAGCACTTTGCAAACTGCCATTGAAAAGTATGAGGTATAGTGAAGAAAGCGGGCTGTTTCGGGGCGAGAATCTCGCGGGAGCCGCAACTGTCGTGTCACTTGCGGACATGAAATGACTGTTGGTCGCACTCGCATTGCAGCTGACTTGATATTTGTTTCGTTTTGTCTCGGCGTATGTCTTATTTGATTAGTTATTCATCGCATTCTTTCTTTCTGCACGACTAATTTAGAAGACCGACCTCCAATAAAAGTAGTACCCTCCTTACGGGACAATGAATGAAAGGTAAAATTCTAGAAGTTTCACCAAGAAGTTTTTGTGAAGATACCTATTATATCAGCACAGTTTTTAACAGAGCGAACAATTGCATTCTTTTAGGATGCGTACAATATTCGGATCTCCCTCTACCTTGCTCTACTGCAGATTAAGTTCATTGTTGAGTACTTATGCTTCAACAGAGAAAGCACGTTTCCAAATTACATAGACACTCCCTTGAAGCGGCTCTTCTTTCTAGCCACCTACCTGTTCATTCTTACGTACTCTCTGCACGGTTAACCCGTACCACGCACTACTGTTGTGCGGGATTTAGGTGTAATACTGGATGGTAAACTACTTTTGAATTCGCATGTGAACTACCTTGCCAACTCCTAACTTCGCACGCTTGGCGTGATTTCCCGGGCGACCAGTGAATTCACTAAGCGCTCATGCTCGGTCTCAGTTTACCGCACCATAATTGGGCCTAAGCTTTCCTTGCACGTGGCAATTTGGAATTGTTTAAGCCCTTCCTCGTTCCTTCGACTAGAAACGACTCAGAAGCTCTTCTCAAGAACCGTATTTCTTTGTTACTCAGCACTGAGCCGTTATGTGTACGGCGGGCTGCTCAAGCTTATAAATCTGAATGAGCTGGCGCTCAATACATGGCCTGGGTTTTGTTTTTAACTGCATTCATTAAAAAGTTTACTGCCCTTGTCTTCTAAGGTCTGTTTATCTGCGGGTGCCGAGCGGACCACTGCGCCCGCATGGCTCCAATTATGTGAACAGAACACTTGAGCGTGGTACCAGCTAGGCAATGCCAACGTGCGTTCAACAGCCTGTTTTGTAGCGTGAGCTACACTGGCCTAGGTTGAGCAGTTTTGCGTGGCTCCTGGAGAGCCGTGCTGTGCATGCGCCAGGAGCAGTGACGTCACACCGCGCACACAACGTTGCTCGCTGCCCGGCGCCTCTCACACATCCCACGCGCCCTGCTTCATCGCCGACCTCCGTTCCGCACGTGAAGGCCCGGTCCACTTGATCACTCGAGGGGTGGTGGGTGTGGAACCGACGGCTCGCGCATCGCAGTGAGTGAGTGAGTAAAGTCTTTATTGAATCGCCGGCTGTGGTGTCCCTAATGGAGCACCATGACGTGGCCTACGCCATCCTGCCAAAGACCCTTTACTCGGCAGCCGCCTCTCTACTCCCCTCGAGGTCCTTCAGCCACCCCTGAATGGGGGCCGAGCACTCTCGGCTTTCGACCGGCTTCTGCCTTCAAGGGCCGCCAGGAGGCTAAACATCTAAACGGCCTAAGTGGTCGTTCTTGTCGTTGCTTCGCGCCGCGCAGCCTCGAACCACGGCGGGATCGTTGTTGCTGTGTGCCGCTTCGCTGGGCCTTGCCGTACAGTCCCACAGCAGGTGGGCCGCAGTGGCTTGCGCACTGTGACACACCTTGCACGTGTTCGTCCTCGTACTGTTCCGCGGCACACCGTGTTTCATGATGACCGGGATCAGCAGCGAACCCGCCTGCATCTGTCTGAACACCACGCCTGTTCCCGAGTCAGACTCGGGTCGGGCGGTGCCCTTCTCCTCCTGCTTAGCCTGTAGTGCTTCGTTATTTCGTTATATGTGGCCAGCCTATCCTTGGTCCCCCCCCCCCTTATTTCGCAGACGGGTTCGCTACGGCCGCGCGGCCTGTTAACTCTCGCGCGGTCGAGTTCGCCGTCTCGTTGTGGTTTCGGTAACGTTCCGAGACTTTGTCCCGGCGTGGGCCGGGAGCCACTTAAGGTCACTTCTCTGTCCTTGAGGTCCAGCGCGGCGAGCACCCGCACTTCCCCACAACATACTCTGTTCTTGGCATAGTTTCGCACTGCACTCTTAGAGTCACACAGCACGGTCTTGCAGTCCGGATCCGAGATGGCTAAAGCAATCGCCACCTCCTCCGCGCCTCCTTTGTGTGTACGCTTGCCGCGGTGATCGTGCCGCCGGTCTTAGCGTCGATGACCACCGCCGTGAATGCCCCGCCTTCTCGATACTCCGCGGCGTAGACGTACTTCGTCCCCAGCAGCTCCGCATGCAATTCCACCATTGCCTTGACTCTCGCCGCTCTCTCCGTTCACGGTTGTGTTCGGGGCTCATGTTCTTTGGAATGAGATAGACTCTCATTCTCCTTCCTACCTGGTCCGGATCTCTGCCGTGCGGCCGTAGCCGTCCTTGCTCGAGTCGCAGTCTACGCCCAGTCTCTTCACGATGGCCCTTCCGGTTTTGGGCGCCGCGAGCCGCTCGAGCTGGGCGGCTCTCTGTGCCTCTGAGATCTCCTCGACCGTGTTGTGCACGCCGAGGTCGAGCAGCTTCTCTGTGCTCGTGCAGTCGAGAAGTCCGAGTTCCATCTTGTGGGCCTTGTGGATCATCGCAATCATCTTATTGCGTTCGTCTAGCCGCCAGTTGTGAAAGGCGGCGACGTACGCCACGTGGCTCATGGCGAACGAGTGAACGAGCCGCAACAGGCAGTCACCCCCCGCATGCCGGCCTTTCTGTTGGCGACCCTCTTCACGAGGAGCGTGGCAGCAGACACCTTGGCCGTGAGGCGATTGATCTTTTTGGCGCTGGTTCAGTGTTTCTCGAATAACAGGCCAAGCACCCGGATCTTCTCGACCTCGGGAATCACCTGGCCGCTGCTGGTTCTGATCTTGATCTTCTCGTGCTCCGTTGGCTCGGTCTTCTTTCTTGCTCCCTTCGGCTGTAACACCAGGAGTTCTGACTTGCGAGGAGAGCAGATCAGGTCCGACCCGTCAAGTTGGTCATCGATGGCGTCCACCGCTCTCTGTAGCGATGCCTCGATTAACCCTTTGCTGCAACACCGGCGTGCGCCTGTGGAACCAGCTTAGCTCTGGGGCAATCGTGACGCTGCGCCGGAGCCGCTTTATAAATATACATGTGTCACATAATGCGTATACCGTGTGTGTGTCATTGAAACAGCAGTAGGCATGATAATCAAGCTAATCCTAGACAACCAGAAAAGGTAAGAATAACGAGCTGAACCTTAGCTCACGCTACGCATATCCTGGCATAGCCGGGCTAAGCACTGCTAATTTTTGCGTTCTGTTGACATTTTTTGCGCTCACATGATTTATTTTGGCGCTGCCTAAAATATAACATTTTTCATGTGCATGCTGTGGAGAGGTCGCACCTGCACTTTTACCTATGTTGTAAGGCGTCTTATAGGGGCGTCTTATCTTTGTTATGCTTGTATAAGTTTACTAATGCATACTCTACGCCAGACCGCTTCGCTCTAGTTCTTCGGAAATATTTTCTGTAGTCCTTGATCACACACTACTTCTGTATATATCTACACATCTTTCCTTCAACATTTCTGATTTACTACCCGTCTTTAGATGCTTCCTCTTACATGCACTGCTGCAGTGCACTGCAGTGCACCCCCGAGAAGACTCAGTGCTGTTGGTGAGCACTTACAATAAATAAAAGCTACATGAACACCACATACACGTTTAACTACTCTCAGTTTGCGTTTTATAACGCAAATAAATACCAGATTAGAGTAGCGTCCCCGCTATACCACATCCTCCATCGGGCGCGTCGTAGGCGTGAAGAAGGCAGCGTGTTACTCGCCACGGCACCTTATATCTAGGCTTCATAGTTCGCTAGTTTGTGCGGCTAAGGTCGTACCACCCTTCGGCTGCAAACTACTTGCCCACTTTTCGTCATTCGGTAGATCCAAACATGCCAGGAGGGAAGTTGAAGGTTGCTAAAGTAAGCTTATATTAGTAGATATCATGCGGACTTTAATTATCACGCCTTGCATTGGCGCCATTCAGACTCGCTTTGTCCTCTTCATGCAACGCCCCTTACATGGTGCCTTTGAGGCATAATAAATAAATGAATGAATAAATAAATAAAATAAATAAATAAAAAATCAATTAATTAATAAATAAATGTATAAATAATAAATAAAAATAATAAATAAAAATAAAATAATAAATAAATAACTACCAACAAATTTTCCTAAGGGGCGAGTCCTCCCGATGCATTCCCTAAAGCACATTTTCACAGGTAAGTGCCTGCCTTGAATGTGCTTGTTTACCTACCTAGGCGGAAATCTACAAAATCTGGGTGTCCTGGATGGCGTGGACATGTGGCAGGCACTCTCCACAGGTGAACCTTCGCCGCGGGCAGAAATCCTACACAACATCGACAACATCGATGGAACAGCAGCTCTGCGTTACATGAATTTCAAGCTTGTCGTCGGAAGCAGCGGCAGGGTGTTGGACTCACGCCACGAGATTCGCGGCCAAAGCCGCGCTTACGAGGACTTGGAACTTCTTGTTGGAACAGTCCAAAGCAGTCCGCTGTACTCAGACGCTCTATACCGGAAAAAGACGTCCCAACCCATCCGTGGCGATTCGTGGAGGCGGGACGCCACAAAGCCTCTTGCGGAGAAGCACTCAAGAGAACTTCGCCTTCCAGGAGCCCTATTACCTGTTCGACGTGGGTAGAAGATCCCGTGCGAACTGCACAACATGGCTGGCCAAAGGCCCATGGTAAGCACACAAGCTCCTCGCTAATATTGCCACAAGCACACTTGGCCACATTTACAATGTACTCAACCATTCGGCCAGCTGCGGCCAACCTCTTTCTACTGGTACGCGCCCCTGTGCGGAGCTGGCCCCGGGCTTGAAGACCAAGACAATCGGTTGTATTTGTGTTGGGGATCTTTGCTGCACCGCACACATATTCGTTTCCAAATCGGTCCTTCCACCGTGCTAGCCGCCAGATGGCCATGCCAGGATTCCCTCGAAGTCCTGCCAGGGTCTTTGCTCACTGCGTTCCGGCTGCTCACTGGTCTCCTCACGCCTTCTCGTACAAAGTTTTCACGGCTCTTTTAAGTGCGATCACTTTAAAGCGACCCCAAACCATCCACCGCCGGCGGCGGCGGCGAAGTCAGCAGCCTGCTTCCTAGCAACGGCCGCAGAGCGGAGAGGAGCGTCGGGTAGCAACGGCGCAGTGACGTCACTCCCACGTGACGCCACGCCCCTCACCACTCCTGTTGGCGCGAAAGCGGCCGCTGTGCTCAGACGTTCATCCCTCTCCTCACCCGATTCGTGGAGGCGGGACGCCACCACCTCTTGCGGAGAGAGCACCAAGAGAACTTCGCCTTCCAGGAGCCCTATTACCTGTTCGACGTCGGTAGATCCGTGCGAACTCACAACATGGCTGCCAAAGGCCCATGGTAAGCACACAAGCTCCTCGCTAATATTGCCACAAGCACACGCCACATTTACAATGTACTCAACCATTCGGCCAGCTGCGGCCAACCTCTTTCTACTGGTACGCGCCCCTGTGCGGATTGCCGGGCTGGAAGACCAAGACAATCGGTTGTATTTGTGCTCGCGGGCTCTCTCGCTACAGTCACATGCTCGCTTGCTCCAGTATAGACCTTCACCGGTCTGGCCGCCTCAAGGCCATGCCAGAATTACTAAGCCGTGTACTCTCGGCGCACTAAATGCTTCGCACTTTCTTCCTTCACGATCCCCTTCGGGGAGTGGGGGAATTTTTTTTTCTTTGTTTCCTCCCCTTTTTATTACTTTCGATTTTATAGTTTTCTAGTGCTTTCTCGCACCTAATCTCTATTTGCGGCAGTTTATTTATTTCTAGTCTCTGTTTATATTCACACTTTTTACCCGAAACGTCTGCTCCAAATGCATTCTTTATCTATATTTCCCTATATTCTGAGCATAGCACCTCTCGATTAGCGCCCTTTTCATCGTCAATCCCCATGAGTGAGTCGTTTTTCTGGCCTCATCGGAGGTGCCTTCACTGCCACCGCTTTCCTGTTTATACTCGCGAACACACTTTGTATAATTTTTTCAATACATTCCTTACGCTGCCACGTCACAACATAATTTTGACCACAAAAGACAAGTTTGGCTATTTAGAAAGAAAACCCTGTCACATCAACAATCTCGCCATTTCGAAGCAAATATTCTATTATCAAGCTCAAGCCAGGCAAAATAAGATGAGCAAGTGGTTACACCTCCCTCGATGACGCAAAAACGTGGCAAGCGTCAGTGGCAGCTGCGTACAGCAGTAAACGTGAACGTCCTAGAGGTAAGAGGCCTCCGGTTCCGTTTTTTTCAAGCCTCTATTAAGCTAGCATGTAGCACTTATCACGCAAGAAATGCTTCTTTTTTCGTGTTCTTTTTGGTAAGTCGCGGCTGATAACACGAATTTTCAACTTTTTTGAGACATTCTTCTGCATTGTTTGTTTTTGTAAAATAATAGAGAGAACTGTTAGACCTTTGCATGACAGAAAACGGTCAAATTAATCAAATATAGCACCACGCGTCGGGAATTGTCACGTCATTGGTGACGCCTTACGGATTTTTTCTCGCAAAATACGCCCATTCCGCCAAAACTTTACGTTCTCTTTCGGGCTAATAACTAACGTGTGTAAACTTAACAAAGTGTACTGTGGGCGAGTTGGTTAGTTCATTGTAAAAGATGCTACAAGCGCGAAATAAAACACGGACACAGAAAGACGACGGGACAGGCGCTGACTTCCAAACTAAATTTATTACGCTGAACCTTGCACCTTTTACACACATTTCATTCATATTAGCATAACTACAACAAAAAATTTCTAATCTCTAGTATTACACAACCATATCAGCACGCGTTCAATGCACTTGGCACAATCTATGCAAACAACAATTCACGTCATGCGCAAAGTGCACCACGTGTTCGAAAGGAAGTCTATCAAGTCTGTCAAAAAAAGAGATAGATTTCCTTTCGAACACGTGCTGCACTTTGCGCATGACAATAATTGTTGTTTTTATACATTGTGCCAAGTGTATTGAACGCGTGCTGGTATGGTTGTGTAATACTAGAGATTAGAATTTTTGTTGTAGTTATGGTAACATGAAGAATGGGTATAAAAGGTGCAAGGTTCAGCGTATTAAATTTAGTTGCTCGTCCCGCCGTCTTTCTGTGTCCGTGTTTTATTTCGCGCTGTAGCATCTTTTACAGTTGCGTATAACCCCAGGTTACATTAGGAAAAAAAAACCACCACGCCGGAACGCACGGCGATCAACGAACGCCCGCGCAGCTCCCCTGCCGTGGTTTGAACCGTGGCGACACCGACCGGAGCGGGCGGAAACTATAATGGCAAACTGTTCGCATGGCGACGCAGCGAAACATCCCCCTCGCGAGGGGCACGATCAAATGCAGAGCATTTCCGGGGGCGCACGACGTTACGTAGTTTGCGTTACGTTAATGTTGTTGCACTTGTGGCAACTTTGACGAGAGAGCGCTCGTCAGCAGTAATTTGAATGAGTCAAGGATATAAGGCGCGCTCGTAGCCTCCCATTCTGTGTCGGCTTTGTGGCGCAGTGGGTAGAGCACCATGTACATTGCGTTCCGCCCGCAGGGTCGAGGGATCGAAACCAGGCGCCGGATAGTATTTTTATATAGTGTAGAGGGAGGGGTGCGGACTACGACTAGCGGACGCCTACGGACGTCAACGCGGGTGACATCGTGAATTACGGAAATGCTCTGCATTTAAAAAACAAAACGAAAGCAGCGTACATGCACGGTTAGTATCTTCTGGACTGTGACAACTTGTTATAAGCATAAACACGCCAAACCCTGCCGCGGTATCAGGGTTCTGCTCATCCTTCAGTTTTTTCTAATGTAAAGCATTAAGCCACTCAGAAGGGTTTCGGAGGGTTGGGCACAAACTAGTGCACAATTTTAGATGCGACGCTCAGAGCATCCCTTGTCGGCGGCCCTGTCCTTCCTGCGTGCGTCCGTTGTTGTCCGAGGCGTGCGTCCGTTGTCCGCAGCCATTTTTCCCGCTCTCCTCCTCTGGTAGCGAACCCTCTCTCGCGAGGGGCATTGGATTGGAATCGATTGGATGATTGGCTGGCTTGGGCTTAGGATTGGATTGTATTGGATTGGATTGGATTGGATTTGGATAAAGTGGATTGTGTTGGATTGTGTTGCCGTCATAGCCGCGGCAGACGCACTGGCGCCGGCGCGTGCCCAGGTGAGAGCGTGTGCGGCCCAGCGCGCTCTCACTCCGCCGGTGGGTGGCGCTGCGCGCGGGTGCTGCGCATGTGCAGTACTCTCTCTCCTCCGCGGTTTCCTCTCCTTCGGGCGCGCTGCGCATATATAGTGCCTAGAATATAACCGGTGTGCCGCTCTCACGCGGCCTTTCGGTCGACGGTTGCTCTCCGCTTGCGCTTGAACCCCCTCAAGCGTCGCATCACACCCGGGTTCCCGCGAGGGGAGGTGGGCGTAATTTTTTATGCTGTGAGCAACAACTAGCGTGATCTGCGCGCCTTCTGTAGAAGGAAGCTAAAACACAGAATACACATAAGAAAGCCCACGCCTAACCACGGTTCATAGTTGGCAACATAGCTTCCCGCTGAGGGGGTCTTTCGCAGATTTCAGGACATACAGTAAGTAGTACATGACCGAGCCTTACAATCTTCTTTCAAGTGAAAATACGCATTGAATTGGTTGCTATTGCAATAGCGTAGTCCCTATGTCGCGGAGCGAACGACCTTATTGCTGTTTAGCCGCCAGGGCCGGAGCCGTGAGACCCCCGTTCTGAACCCCTGTAACGGCGGTGACTGACAAATTTACAATGATGATGTTGCGCGATGTGCCAGGAGCTACGGCTCTCTCTTCTACTCATTTCCCAACGAACTCCGACCACAAAGAGTAGAACAACGTCCACATGTGGCGAATGGCTCCGGGCCTAAACACCGCACCACCATTAACTGTAACAATATAACGTACAATCC
This sequence comes from Haemaphysalis longicornis, assembly GCA_013339765.2. Classification (NCBI taxonomy): domain Eukaryota; kingdom Metazoa; phylum Arthropoda; class Arachnida; order Ixodida; family Ixodidae; genus Haemaphysalis; species Haemaphysalis longicornis. The sequence continues at coordinate 38,066,778 of CM023455.1, forward strand.
CGTTCCGCCTAGGCCGTCCTTTTTTTCTTTTACGATGGCTTCCGTTCGATCTGGTTCCTTGTTTTCGTTCGGTGTGCCCAGGTGGGTGACCACGTTTGCTTCCGACGTCTTGCAACAGTCATTATTCAAACACCGGAGGCAGAAGCTGTAGCCATTCAAGTAAACGTGCGCTGCTGCAACCGTTAGCGAAGATGTTCCTGCTGTAGATTTGAAACATGTCCATTCGTCTCTTCGTAACCTGCCCCACTAGGTTTAGGAAGCATTACCAACGTAGATGTCTCTGACCTAAGAAGTTTGGGGCTTTGTCAGAGTACATTCCTTGAAAGGTAGAGATCCGCACTTTTTTATTGAGCAGAAGATATCATCCGTATTCGTGAGGCTTGCATGCCCATTGTCTTGTCTTTGGTTGTGTAATGCTGGGGGAGGGGGGGAGCAGTACAGAACCAAAGACAGGCTCTCACAGAACCCACTACTCCAAGATGCTATCCCTCCATCCAGGATCTCCCATACACGGCATTCCGCCTCATCAAAAGCGATGTAGTATTCAGGTGATCAAGTTAGGTGAATTGTCTGCTTTCTACAGCTGCTACAGTATGGATATGCATCACTGTTCGTATTCAAAATGGAAAATTCGCTGTTATTTCTACTACGCTAGGACGATATGCCATCCGACTTACAGGGGTTTTTTTCTATAATTAATTGAACAGCGCCATTCTGCTAACATCGGAAACATTTGCACAGCTTCGTTCATCTTTTATTTTCATATCTACTATATTTTCTCTTTCCTTATTACTATTTACACTGCTATCCAGCTTTTTTAATGGGCGCAGTATCTCTCACTGCCCAGCGGAATTCGCGAGAAGCAACGTATCGTTCTCGTTTTCCTTTCAAGGTCCTGTACGTGATGCTGGCCAAGCTGACGACCTACAATGCGACTGTCGTGCCGCCATTGAATAAGCCTGTCGACCTCAAGGCCTTGCCAGAAAACCACGGCGGTGTCTGGGCACCGTGGATCGCGAGCCAGTGACTTTGAGAAAGGACTTTGGGCGAATACCTCCTTTGAACATCAACTGCGAAGCCTGGACAGGAAATCATTAAGAAGAACGAAAGAATAATAATGAACGTTACCGTACTGCCGCTAAGTCTCGTGACCAGGTGGCCAACTACTGTATTTTCTCGCCCTGTATTACTACATTTGATTGCTACAACCTTGCAGTGAGGTTGCAATGAATTTTGATGGAAAACTATGACAGCCTCTAACGTGTCCCCAACTTTGTAACCAGTGGGGAACAGGCCCGTAAAAAAGCAGTTGTACAGGATTATGACTTATTATTTTATATTTAAAACCTACTTGCGCTAAAATCTTTCCTGATGTTTTTTTTTAAAAGGGGCCAACGTGGGATATCAAAAACGTTTATTTACGCCGCTGGGAGAAACGCATAAGAAAATTTGGTTCTAAAACATAGAAGAGATACATAAAGGCCAGAAGGGAAAATAAAAATGAATTCATCTCTATCTACAAGGAACAGGCGATGTCTAAACAACATATATAGCATCGCGCAGCAGTACAGGAGGTAACCGGAGGGGCCACCTAGCCGACGACTGCCCCACACTCTTAACAAAAAAGCTCTTAAAGGGTAGTAATGGCTGTATTTACTAACTCCTTACGAACTTTACTACCCCCCAAAATGGTGTGTAGGTCCTTCCACTAATAGTGGTACCTTTACTAGTCTAGACCATTCATTTAGTAACTACTGCTTGTTTGATACTAAGAATCAGTGACAGTAACAAAATTCTGTGAATTATTGAAAGTAATAACTACAGGACTTTTCCCACTCCAAATCACGATTAAAAAGTTTTTGCAAATCCGCATGCTGACTTGTATATGCTCACAATAAAATGCATAATTCTGAAATTATCGCTAAAATTGTTTATTTTTCTGACAAGCCCACTAACTCTACCTGAGGACCTTCCGCTGCTGGCTTTAAATGCAAAAATACAGATGTATTTTTATGGTAACTAAGTTGTACTCGCACTCCTCGTGCATCCTTCTGGCTTTCTTGTTCAATTTATTAGTTGGTTGTCTAAGTGTGATATGTGCATCTTGAATGTGTCTTTGTCCGGCTGAACGCTCAGCCGATACACATTGTCGCGCGTAGCTTTTTACTAGGTTATGCATGCCTGTTAGTAAAATTCACTAAGTACCTAGTTTATACTGGGACGAGTTACTGGTTCTGTTCTGTTAGTAAGTGCCACGACCTTCTGCACGTGCACGTACACTTTAGCTAACGGAAATACCCCGGTTTTGCGCAGTTACTGCAACCAACTGCAAAGAGATATCACGGAAGCATTTTAGTCGTGCAGAGAGGGAGAGAGGGTGAACAACTTTACTGTGTGCCTGGAACAGGGTCGAAGGAAATGAAACAGATTGGAGATCCACTCCGGTCTTACTTCTCCTGGTTAGGCGGCCGCTAGGAGTACGTGGCTTCCGATGGCTTCTTCAGCCATCCGGACTACTTGGACGTGCACTTGGGTTCGGAACTGAGCAGCGCGGTCTCCCACTGCTACACGGTTTTAATGTCTAAGAAAGGGCGTCGCTTCTGCTGGACCTGTTTACTATTGAGGGCCACGACCAAACCATGTACCGGAGGTGCGCTCTGCCTGTACTAATTCTAATTTTTCATTCATCTGTGCACAGTCCAGGGTACCAACGGATGTAGGCTACAGGGTTCGGGAAAGTGCTGGCAAGCACCTGTGTCAGAACCCCTTCAGTGGCATTTTAGAGCAAAAAAATTCACTTACTGAAGGGCTGTTTAACGTCATAGGTAGATTTTTTTGCATGCGCCGTTGCAGTGTAATGCAACGGGTGTTTAGTAAAAATAAATTGAAGTCTAGCATTTGCCCGTGTATTTATATTTGGTGCCCCGTCTTTCAGTGCTTGTACCCCGCACGGGGCACCTTGAGCAATCTTGGTGACGGTGTTGGCGACACCGCGGTCCCCGAGCCCCCATACAATAGCTGGATCCAAACCGTGGCGATGTGTTTTAAGGTGAGGGTAGAAACCTCAAACGGTGGCCGTCGGAGCCCAGGTCAAGCTCCGGCGGATGGGCTCCCAGTCTGTTTACCAGGCAGGGAGCTCCGGGACCTCTCTCGGTATCAGGGTAATCCGAGCGAAGGAAGTATTACCTGCTTTTTCCTATGCCATATGGTAAATCGAAAAAACCCCCCTCCAAACCTGATTAGACCCTAAAAGGGTCCGCACCGAAGTATCTTTTCCACCCCTCCTGCCATCAACTCCCCGAAACCTGACAACTCCCCCCGTTTTTGTATAGTTGAATCGGGTGACAAATCCAAGCCTATTTCGTCACAATCCGTATTTCTTGTATCCAAGTTTCTTGAATCTACCTTGGCAAGAGATAAATGCTAAAAAACTAAGAACTGGTGAGTTCTTAGTTGAGGTGAACACGCAGCAGCAAGCCACAACTCTCCAGAGCCAAACCCGCATGGTAGACCTGGATATCACAGTCACACCCCACCGCAGCCTCAACAGCTCCCAGGGTTTGATATCTGAGCCAGACCTCCTAACCGAGACCGAGACCGATCTGCTCGAAGGCCTAAGAGACAAGGTCGTGACAGCAGTAAGGCGCATCGTCATTAGAAGAAAAAAGAAAAGAAAGCCACAAAACACCTGATACTTTATTTTGACCGCTGCACTCTGCCCGAACATGTCAACGCAGGTTTCATCCGTTGTTCTGTCCGTCCGTACATCCCGAACCCGCGCGCTGTTCAAGTGCCAGCGGTTCGGGCATGGTACCAACTCCTGTCGCGGCGCGACAGAACAACATGTGCCAAATGCGCCCAGCATGATCATCTCTCCGACAACTGCACTGCAACCAACTTCACCTGCCCCAATTGCCAGGGTCCACACGCAGCATACTCTCGCGCTTGTGAAATGTTTCATCTTGAGAAAAAAATCATTACGCAAAGGTAACCGAAAACATCACCT